>CAOLHI010002238.1:0-277149 GCA_948474755.1 Ctenosaura bakeri
GCTGATCATACTTTTTTGTGTGTGTCTTAAATATGGCTTAGGAGGGCCTGGCGTTATTCATGGTTGTTCCACATTCATGGGGGTCCCGTGCCCCTAACCCTGGCCAGTGTCGAGGGCCAACCGTCCGGCGGCCTGGCTGATTATGATTTTAGTATTTAAATCTTTTTACACTTCAGCATCTCATCTAGATCCTTCAAGGATGCCCAAAGATGCCCTTCCCAAGGGCCTTTCCACACTGCCCTGTTATAGTGCTATCATTCCACTTCCAAACTTCCTAGCAATTCCTGGGGTTTGTCGTTTCCTCAGCAATTCCTGGGGTCTGTCGTTTCCTGAGCAATTCTTGGGGTCTGTAGTTTCCTAAGGAATTCCTGGGGTTGGCCCTGAGCAATTCTTGGGTCTCAGTTTCCTGAGAAATTTCCCTTGAGGCTCTAGTATTTCCTGAGCAATTCCTGGGGTCTCTAGTTTCCTAAGGAATTCCTGGGGTCTGTAGTTTCCTGAGCAATTCCTGGGGTCTCTAGTTTCCTGAGCAATTCCTGAGGTCTGTAGTTTCCTGAGGAATTCCTGGGGTCTCTAGTTTCCTAAGGAATTCCTGGGGTCTGTAGTTTCCTGAGCAATTCTTGGGGTCTCTAGTTTCCTGAGCAATTCCTGAGGTCTGTAGTTTCCTGAGCAATTCTTGGGGTCTCTAGTTTCCTAAGGAATTCCTGGGGTCTGTAGTTTCCTGAGCAATTCCTGGGGTCTGTAGTTTCCTGAGCAATTCCTGAGGTCTGTAGTTTCCTGAGCAATTCCTGGGGTCTCTAGTTTCCTGAGCAATTCCTGGGGTCTGTAGTTTCCTGAGCAATTCCTGGGGTCTGTAGTTTCCTGAGCAATTCCTGAGGTCTGTAGTTTCCTGAGCAATTCCTGGGGTCTGTAGTTTCCTGAGCAATTCCTGGGCTTTGTAGTTCCCTGAGCAATTCCTGGGCTTTGTAGTTCCCTGAGCAATTCCTGGGCTTTGTAGTTTCCTGAGCAATTCCTGGGCTTTGTCGTTTCCTGCAAACCCCAGGATTCCACAGGAGGCCGAAAGTGGAATAACATCACTATAACAGGGCCGTGCGGAAAGGCCCCCAGTCTCTCGGTCTGTTTGATGCTTTGACGGTAAGGTGACTTTGCCGTCCCCGGTTGCACTGCTTAACTATGTATTAACTTTTGCTTCGGAGAGACAAAGAGGTGAGTTCGAGATTCCAGCGGGAGGGAAAAGAATCCGGCTCTATGCAAACGACATACACATGTTGCTAAAACTAAAGCTGAGCCGTAACAGCAAAATCCGTGACCTCGTTTATTACACTATTAACTCACTCGAAGGCTCTTCCGACTCCACGATCCTACGAGTCCGATTCCGGACCGAGCCCGGACGCAAGAAATCTTTAACCGCTCCGGCATCTTCTCCCCCACTTTAAAATTATCCAAATCGCCTGGGGTTGAGCCGCACACAATATCCCCGAGCCGAGAACAGAGGAGGGAAAAATAATAAGCAATGGAAGGACGCCGTTCGAGCCGCTTTTGCATTAAGCGGATGGCGGCTTAATTAGAACCCGGGGCCGGCACGCTCCAAAGCCCCAGCGCAGGCCTGGAGGGGGCCCAGATTATCCTAAATTGCGACGGAGACGTTCCTCTTCCCCAAAGCCGGCCTGTGCGGCTGCAGGTGGACTTTGGGGGGGGGGGAGCAAACACGTGCAAGGATTTTTATACATCTCTGCAGCCCAAACCATCTTTGGTGCTCATTTGTATGCAAATCCCCCAAAGGAGAGGGAAAAGAGGTGGGAGGGAAGCCTTTTTTTCCTCCGTTCATCAATGGCCCCTTTCAAAGCCCCGGCTTCTTCTCTCTTCGACATAAATGGTCCCTTTAAGGTGCCGCGAGAGGTCAAATCTCAATTGTTCCTGCTTAACCCAAAGCCTCACTTTTGCTTTTGAAAGGAAGGGTGGGGATGGGAGGCGGAGAAAGCGGGGGCTGCTGCCACCTCCTGGTCACCGCTGGACACTGCGCCCACCCAGCTGGCCGCTCCAAAGACCCATTTACTGGGGTCGAAGGGAAAGGCCAGGCAGTGTGACCTAGCGGTTGGAGCGGGGGTCCACAGCCCGTGAGGCCTGGGTTCGATTCGCCGCTCGGCCGTGCAAACCCACCAGACGATCTCGGACGCCCTGCAAACTCTTTTATCTTCACCATCACTATTATTATCTAAACTAACCATCAGGCCATACATAGGCAAGCATCTCGAAAGTAATTTACAGGGACGGCCAATCAAGAGTCCTAGAGCTGGGGGAGACTCCAAGGGCCATCCAGTCCAACCTCGGCCTGCCATGCTCAAATACACAATCGGAGCTTTCCCGACAGTCGGCCATCCAACCTCTGCTTAAAAACCTCCAAAGAAGGAGACTCCATCACCCCCCCAAGTCGCATTTTCCACTGTTCAAATATTGGAAGGGACGTCATGTTGAAGATGGAGCAAAGCCTCTTTTATGCTGCTCCTGAGACTAGGACACGGAGCAATGGATTCAAACTACAGGGAAAGAAATTGTGCCTAAACATTAGGAAGAGCTTCCTGATGGTAAGAGGAGTCTAAGTTCTTCCTAATGTTTAGGAAGTTCTTCCTAATGTTTAGTGTTTCTTTCCCTGTAGTTTGAATCCATTGCTCCGTGTCCTAGTCTCAGGAGCAGCATAAAACAGGCTTGCTCCATCTTCAACATGACGTCCCTTCCGATATTTAAACAAGGCTCTCCTGTCGCCTCTTAACCTTCTCTCCTCCAGGCTCAACATCCCCAGCTCCCTCCGCGGCTCTATCGCAACCCTCACTGTTTTATGTCGGGGGGGAAAAGACAGCGTTTGATATAATGCTCTCTCTCGCCTTCTCTCCATTTTGACTTTAAAAACAAAAATACTGCCGTTAGATTCTCGCCACCTTGTTAGCTTTCATGCTTTATCGATATTTGCAGTTGCTAAAAACGGTTTGCCTTGAAAGGCGGCCGCGTAAAGCACCCGGGGAATATGACCGGAGGGCTGTATAAAAACGTCTATAAACTGGACGGACGGATAAATTCTTCCGAAATGGAAAAGGCAGACAGAAGAATCATAGAATCATAGAATGGAGGAGCTCGTGCTCCAAGCATCGGTCCTTATGGCAAAGGTGGGCTGGAGGGGGTCACATTAGCTGCTGGGGAGACCATGCTCCCTGCCCCCTAATAGTAGTAGTAGTAGTAGTAGTAGTAGTAGTAGTAGTAGTAGTAGTAATAATAATAATAATAATAATAATAATAATAATAATAATAATAATAATAATAAAATATTTTTCCAGTTTCCAAAAAAAAAGGCCTAAATTGGTCAGAGGTAGCAAAATATGGCATAACCCCCGGAGGGCATTTGGACATTTTAAAAAAATTACTATATGTCCCAAGACATTTTGCGGCAGGAGCTAAAGGTGGACCCCAGACAAGCCGAGCAGGTGGTGCTACCGTGCCCTACACTCCTACTCCGCAATATAATTAGTGATAAACATGCTCCGCAGCCGGGCAGCCCTTGAAAAACCCAACTCTGGTCCTCCTCACTTTTTCCTCCGCTGCTTGGCCAGCTAAGGACGGATTGCAGCCCAATTTCACAGCACCCCAAACCTTCTCCCAGTGCCCCTCTTGCACCCAAGGAAGGAGATGGGTGAGAAAGAGGAAATATAGGGCTGCCGTGCCAACCCACCCCCTTTCCCTCTCCTTTCCCTGACCTGGTTTGGACCCTGGGTGCCCGCTCTCTCTGCCATGCCATGGCCCCCTTCTCACAGGCACTCACATTTTGATATTTTCCACTTTTGCAGGCGTCCTGTGCGCCTAACCCTAGGGAACGTGGAGGGCCAACTGTATGAGGCAGCTGTGTGATGCGGCAGCTAAAAAGCCCAATGCAATTCCAGGCTGAATCAACTGGATTCTAGTATCTAAGCCAAGGACTTGGACTCTGGGTGCCCCCTCTCCCCACCACGCCTTGGCCCTCTTCCTATAGACACACATATCTTGATATTTGCAATTTTTCCAATTTTGCAATGTTCCCGTGCTCTTAACCCTAGCAAATGTGGGGAGGGCCAGCTGGATGATTATGCCTTTTAGTATTTAAATACTAAATACCAGCGTGCCCACTCTCCCCAGCATGTCTTGGCCCTCTTCCCACAGACCCATACATTTTGAGATCTGCCGTTTTCCCACTTTTGCGCCCCCAACCCTACCGAACGCCGACCGTAATGCGACTCGCGACTCTCCTGTCCCTCTTTGCTCCCTTGCAAATTTCCACCCCGTCCCACCCGCAAAGACGCCCTTCTTGCCGGCTCAGAAAAACCTCCATCTTGTCCTCCTGTCTCATAATGGACGAGATCTCTCTCCCTCCCACCGCCCAGCCCGGGTCCCTCGACTCCCGAGTCACCATCTGGCCGGTACCGCGAAGCCAAGGATGCCAAATGCCGCTCCGGCAAAGTTCCCTCGCTCAGCGTTAAAAATTGCACAGGCCGGACTAATTTCATTACCGTGCAAAAAAAAAAAAAAGTCGCCCAAATTCGTTCTCGGAGCCCTGTGCCTTTTTAAAATAAATAAATAAATTTCGGGGTGCATGGAGGAGGGAGAAGGAAATAAAAAATTTAAAAAGGCCCACGGAAGATTAGAATTCTTCTGGGGGGTCTCCGATAATTAAAAAGATGATGCTCCAACATAATTCTTAATTAAACGGTAATGAGATAAGAATTTGTGTAGTCTGCTCTTTGTCTGTTTGGAGAGACGTGCGGAGGGCTTCCGACCGTAATTATGTGATTTATGATCTAACACGCTAAAATGTAATTAGTTATATTTTTTGGGGGGGGGCCGGCCCTCCCTTTCCCCTCCGTCTCTGCTTCCGAAATGAAATTTAAACTTTATTTGGATTAGGGAAAGGGCCACGGATTCGGGTTAGGCCGTTGTCCCTGGTGGGATGGATGCAACGAGATTTCTCCCTCCTCTCTCTCTCTTTTCCTTTCTGTCTTTTTCTTCCCCCTAATTTAAAAAATAAAAATGAATTGAGAAAAGGGTTCAAGAACCAGAGGAGCGCCGTGACTCACAAGGGTTCCTATTTAAAGCCCCTCAAAGACTACAGTCCGCATTCGTGAGGGGTTAGGGGCGCAGGAACCTTGCAAAAGTGGGGGGAAATTGCAAATATCAAAATGTGCGTCTGCGGGAAGGGGGGCCGAGGCATGGCAGGGAGCGCAGGCACCCGGGGGTCTCCAAACCCAGGTCAGGAAAAGGAAAGAGAAAGCGGGTGGGTTGGCACGGTCGCCCTATACGTCCTCTCTTTTGCCCCCGTGTTGGGGGGCTTTCGGAAAGAGTTTCTGGTGCTAGAAATGGGCTGAAATCACAGAATCATAGAAACAAGGAGACTCCACCACACTCCATGGAGGCAGCAGCAGATTCCACTGTGAAAGGGCTCTGACTTTCAGAAAGTTCCTCCTGAGGTTCAGGTGGAATCACTTTTCCTGTCGTTTGAATCCACTGCTCCACGTCCTAGTCTCCGGAGCAGCAGAAAACAAGCTAGCTCCATCTCCAACGTGGCATTTCCTTCGAAGATTTAAACATGGCTCTCCTGTCCCTTCTTAACCTTCTCTTCTGCAGACTAAACCTCCCCAGCTCCCTGAGCCTCTCCTCATAGGGCTTTGTGGCTTCCAGGCCTCTCGAGCCAGCTACACTCTCTCAGCCTCAGAAGAAATCAATGGGAAACAAGCTGTGCCAAGAAACCTGCCCTGGGAGGGTCGCCGTCCATCAGAAAGGACTTGAAGGTACACAACGAGAAGAGGAAATGTTCGCATTTAAAGAAAATATTAAAAGAAGCTGTTCTTTCCTCGGATGGCCTCGACAGCGGGAGCCGGTAAAAAAATAAAATAATAATAACAGGAGGGAGCTCTCAGTTTGAGTTGTACGTTGGCACCCACAGGGCGTTCTGCCAGCCAGATAAAATATTCAGCTCCGGGAGATAATGGAAACATGAGATGCTCCACGCCTCATTGCCTGCCAGAGTTTTGGCTCCTCCGTTGTTTAGATTAAGTCAGCCTTTGCAGAAAGAAAAGGGGAGGGAAAGAACGTCCCAGAGGCCGGGTTATTTATTTCCCATCCGGCCTCCTCCTTCCCTGCCTCGTCCTCCCACCGACGGCGATGATTGTGATGAAGATAATTCTATTTATTTTCTTCTTGCGTGCCTTCAAGTTGTTTCTGACCTAGGGAGAAACTAAGGTGAAGCTGAGTTTTTCTGGGGCTGAGAGAGTGTGACACGCCCGGGGGCTCCCAGGGGGTTTCTGGGGCCAGCCGGGGAATCGAACCCTGCTCTCCGGGGTCATAATCCGAGGCTTAAACCTCCACGCCATGCTAGACTCTAAGGTGACCCCGGCATGGGGTGTTCTGGGGCTGAGAGTGTGTGACCCACTTAGGGTCACCCAGGGGGCTTCCACGGCCGAGTGGGAAATCCAACCCTGCTCTCCAGGGTCTGTAGTCCAAGCCTCTCCACCATACTAGTTCTCTAGACCCTACGGTGACCCCGGCACGGGGTGTTCTGGGGTTGAGAGTGAGTGACCCACCTAGGGTCACCCGGGGGTTTCCACGGCCGAGTGGGAGATCCAACCCTGCTCTCCGGGATCTGTAGTCCAAGCCTCTCCACCATACTAGTTCTCCAGACCCTAAGGTGACCCTGGCACGGGGTGTTCTGGGGCTGAGAGTGTGTGACCCACCTAGGGGTCACCCAGGGGTTTCCACGGCCGAGTGGGAGATCCAACCCTGCTCTCCGGGATCTGTAGTCCAAGCCTCTCCACCATACTAGTTCTCTAGACCCTACGGTGACCCCGGCACGGGGTGTTCTGGGGCTGAGAGTGAGTGACCCACCTAGGGTCACCCGGGGGTTTCCACGGCCGAGTGGGAAATCCAACCCTGCTCTCCGGGGTCTGTAGTCCAAGGCTCAATCTTCTCCACCATACTAGTTCTCTAGAGCCTAAGGTCACCCCGGCACGGGGTGTTCTGGGGCTGAGAGTGTGTGACCCACCTAGGGTCACCCGGGGGTTTCCACAGCCGAGTGGGAAATCCAACCCTGCTCTCCGGGGTCTGTAGTCCAAGGCTCAATCCTCTCCACCATACTAGTTCTCTAGACCCTAAGGAGACCCCGGCACGGGGTGTTCTGGGGCTGAGAGTGAGTGACCCACCTAGGGTCACCCGGAGGTTTCCACGGCCGAGTGGGAAATCGAACCCTGCTCTCCAGGGTCTGCAGTCCAAGCCTCTCCACCATACTAGTTCTCTAGACCCTATGGTGATCTTTGCATGGGGTGTTCTGGGGCTGAGAGTGTGTGACCCACCTAGGGGTCACCCGGGGGGTTTCCATGGCCGAGTGGGAAATCCAACCCTGCTCTCCACAGTCTGTAGTCCAAGGCTCAATCCCCTCCACCATACTAGTTCTCTAGACCCTAAGGAGACCCCAGCACGGGGTGTTCCGGGGCTGAGAGCGTGTGACCCACCTAGGGGATACCCGGGGGTTTCCACGGCCGAGTGGGAGATCCAACCCTGCTCTCCGGGGTCTGTAGTCCAAGGCTCAATCCTCTCCACCATACTAGTTCTCCAGACCCTAAGGTGACCCCGGCACGGGGTGTTCTGGGGCTGAGAGTGTGTGACCCACCTAGGGGTCACCCGGGGGTTTCCACGGCCAAGTGGGAAATCCAACCCTGCTCTCCAGGGTCTGTAGTCCAAGCCTCTCCACCATACTAGTTCCCTAGACCCTATGGTGAACCTGTCACGGGGTTTTCCGGGGCTGAGAGTGTGTGACACCCCTGGCGGATTTCCATGGCCAAGCAAGGAATCGAACCCGGGTCTCCAAGCTCTGTAGTCCATGCTCAAACCACTACACTGTGCTGTCTTGCAGAGATAGGTCCTACCTAACTACTTCTTATTGTGTGCCTTAAAGTCAATTCTGACCATCATCATCATCATCTTCCTCAGGACTCAAATCAGCTCACAATACTTTTTACAAAAAGAAAACATAGTTTAAAAAACCCTTAATATACAATTAAAACACAAATTCAACAAATCATCTCCCCGGGTTTTAACAGCCAAGATTTCTCTTCCGAGGCTGAGAGAGTGTCACCGATGGGGCTTCAACTCTACCCCCCCCGCCCTACTCAAAACCCACAACGGTTATAGGGACACGGAAGCCAGAAGCCCACCTGATCCACTTTCAGCCGCCCTGGTTATTTCATCCCAAATCAAGAGGGACAAAATTGCCTCCAGCAAGAGCGGGAGGTCGCCAAGGGGGGGCAACTTGGGGATGGGAGACCACGTGCAGCCAGCACAAAAAAACTGTGATGCATTTTTGAGTCGTCCTGATTCGTTGCGAACCTCTCTGCAGGATTCGAACCCGGGTCTCCCAGAGTGCCAGTTTTAACACTTAAACCAGTCCACGGCTCTGCCTCCTACTCTTTCCACCAACCTCCTGAGCACAAATAAATAAATTAGCAATCACAGAAACTTAGAATCACAGAGTTGGGCGGGACCACAAAAGGCCATCTAGTCCAACCCTCGGCCGTGCAAAGAGACGCAACCAAAACGCGCCCAAAAGACGTCCCATTTTAGCGCCTGTGCATTTTTCGCACCTGGCTCCGCAAGGCATAACCTCCACTTTGGCTGGGGAGGAATCGAGCACTGCCGCAACGCCAGACCGCTTTCAATGAACTTTATCTTTGAAAATTTTAATACCAGGATGCAGAGAAACTGAGGCTCGGAGGGGCTGCTGGTTTGGGGGGCTAAAATACCCCATCGCGGCCCCGGGGCAGCTTCACGGCTCTCCAACTTGTACCCCTTTTGCAACACCACAAAACCAGAAAAGGTTTGAAACCTGATTCTCCTCCGAGGCTTTTCCCCCCAGCAATATCTGTGAAATGGGTCCATAACCACCTCCTTCTTTATTGGGATAAACTGATCACATATCTCAGGGCCTTTCTGCACGACGCTGTTATACTGCTATGATTCCACTTTCAACATCCTACGGAACCTTGGGGTTTGCAGTTTAGGGATGGCCCTTTAAGACTTCTCAGCCAGGGAAACTAGAACTCCCAGAATTCCACAGGAGGTTGAAAGTGGAATAATAGGGCTATAAAAGCACAGTGCAGAGAGGGCCTGGGAGGCTGCTGGTTGCAGGGAAGTCAGCTCTTGGGTTTGAAGGTAAAAGTTACAATTTTTAAATACAGCAATGGGATAATGGTAGATATGCTAGAAGTAACTTTTGCAGATTGTCTTAGAACCCAAAGTTAGCTTTTGTATGCATTTTGTATTTATTTTTATATGCATTTTGTATTTATTTTTATATGTATTTTTGGCTCCCTTTAGATCAAGTTGTAGTCTAGTTTGATTTAGAGTTTGTTTCTTTACTGTTGGTCTTTTTAAACCCCTATTAGCTTCTTTTCTATATTAATTATATGTTTGAAAAAACCATTTTTAAAACCTCTTTCTCTTGCTTTCCATGATCCAGTTTCTCCAAGATCCCAGTTGCTTTTGTTGGGATGCAAGTGGGTGGGGTTGTAGGCTTCTAGATTTTTAAAAATATATCATTTTTAAAAAATATATCATTTATCTAGCTATCTATTCATCAGAAATAAAATGGGTTCTGCCGCCAGATGCCCTTCCTTTGCAACACACTCCCTTCACAGCTGCAATTTGTGTGCTGTCAAGTTGTGCATCTCTCGGGGGGTCTTAAAGGGAAAGCATTTCCAAATGCAAAGCCACCTTAAGCCTTGAAGGCCTGGAAACCATGGCTTAGGGAGCTGGGGATGTTTGGCCTGCAGGAGAAAAGGCGAAGAAACTGACGTGATAGGCGTGTTTCAATATCTGAAGGGATGTTGTTCGGAGGACGGAGCAAGCCTGTTTGCTGCTGCTCCGGAGACTAGGATGTGGAGCAATGGCTTCAGAGTACAGGAAAAGAGACTGCACTTGAACGTTAAGAACTTCCCAAGGGTAAGAGCAGTTGGGAATATGCTGCCTGGGAGTGTGGTGGAGGCTCCTTCTTTGGAGGTTTTGAAACAGAGGCCGGATGGCCACCTGTTGGGGATGCTTTGATGGTGTTTTCCTGCATGGCCGAAGCGGGTTGGACTGGATGGCCCCTGGGGTCTCAACCGCTCTGCTCAGGTCTTGCAGATTCAGGGATGTCTCTTCCTCTTCCCCGTCCGAAACAGGTTCTTCCTCTTTTCCTACTGCCCTCCCTTTCCCAAGCATGATTTTCTTTCCTAGGGAGTCTTGTGGCCATTTCCGCACTACACTCTTATAGGGCGATTATTCCACTTTCAACAGCCTATGGAATCCTGGTGTTTGCAGTTTCGGGAGGGGCCGGGATTCCATAGGATGTTGAAAGTGGAAGAATCGCACTGTAAGAGTGTAGTGCGGAAATGGCCTTCTGTTTTCTTGACCGCAACAGTCTCCATTCTCACTCTTGACCGAGGGAGGGCCTTTCCGCACTACCCCGTTATAGCGCTATGATACCACTTTCGACCTCCTGTGGAATTTACAGTTTCCTGAGGCCCGAGAGCTCTCCGGCTGAGAATCCCAAATGCCCCACCCTAAACTGCAAAGCCCATAGGATGCTGAAAGTGGAATAATAGCCCTATAACGGTCTAGTGCGGAAAGGCCTTGAATATTTCAAGGTCTCTCTTATCTACTTTAAGGGCAGGTCAATCATCAGTGGTCATTATTATTTTTAATTTTCGTAATGTTCAGCTGTTATCATTTCTCCCGTCCCCATTTCTGCGGTCCCCGAAACCACGTCCTTGCTATGGCCAAAATTGCTCTTTCTTGATATTATATATATTTTTCCCCAAATTCTTTTTACAGAAGGAGAGCTGCCCCCTTTCCGGAGGCGCCGATCGCTCTCAACCGAAACCGAAAAGGGACTCCCCGCCCCGTCGGCCAGCCATCGGCGTCCTCCGAGCGGCTCTTGTGCGACGTTAAATGCCTCTCCGCCGGGAATAATGGCACGCATCAAGTGGGTGCTTTTCCTTTATAAGGCTTCTGAAGCCGCGAAAGCTCGTTGACGTGAGCAGGCGAGCCTTAAAAATTATCATCGGCGGTTCAGGCCTCTCACCTGGAGTCGCCAAGGGGGCCCGCGGGAAAGGCGGGGAGACGCCGGCGCGGAAAAAACAAACCCACCCCGGCCGACGCACCTTTTCAAAATTCAAGTGGCTGCACCAATACTGGGAGATTAGTCGCTTCCCCCGTTCAGATTGGGCTCCGTTAATTACCCTGGAAATATCAGCACCGCCAGCGAGCAAAGCAAAACAGAGATAAATCCGTGCCAAAGCCCGGGCGCTGCTTCATCTTTTAAAGGCAATTAACTCTTCGTTATTAGCTTTTAATTAGGGAATAATAATGACACCATTAATACACTTTATTAGACTTGTCACGAGGCAGCTGTTCCAAACAGATTTGGTTTATCAGATTCCGGCAGGTTTTTTTGGGGGGGAGACTGTCGGCACGCCTTTAATTTATGGGTTATCTGATTGGATTTGGAAAGGGGTACAGGAGGGAGGGAAGATGTAGACTCCAGGACATCTTTTTTGCTAGAAAGGCACAGAAAAAGGGTAGAGTATGGGGATACCTTAGGTAACAAAGCCTCTGACAAGCTCTTTTTCATGCCTTTTTTCCTATCCACCCAGCCTCCATGTTCCTTAGGAGAGACCACAAGCTGAACACGCGCCAGGAGTGCGATGCTGCAGCTAAAAAGGCCAATGTGATTCTGGGCTGCATCAACAGGAGTACAGTATCTAGCTTGAGGGACGTGATAGCACCACTCTGTTCTCCTTCCAGACCCCATCTGGAATACTGTGCCCAATAATAGGCCCCACAGTTCAGGAAGGATATTGACTAGCCAGAACAGATCCAGAGGAGGGTGACCAAAATGGTAGAAGGCCTGGAACCCATGAAGCCCTATGAGGAGAGGCTTAGGGAGCTGGGGCTGTTTAGCCTGGAGAAGAGGAGATTACGAAGAGGCTCATTTATTTTGAAGATGTGTCATGTTGAAAATGGAACGAGCTTGTTTTCTGCTGCTCCAGAGACGAGGACATGGAGCAATGGCTTCAAACAAAGACATTACGTCTAAACATTAGGAAGAACTACTGCAAAACCCAGGATATTCCATAGGATGTTGTAACAGCATAGGGTGGAAAGGGCCTTAGATCAAATCACTAGAAGCCAAGAGGACTAAATTGAGGCTGTCGTACTTTGGACATATCGTGATACTATGTATGA
This sequence comes from Ctenosaura bakeri, assembly GCA_948474755.1. NCBI lineage: Eukaryota > Metazoa > Chordata > Lepidosauria > Squamata > Iguanidae > Ctenosaura > Ctenosaura bakeri. The sequence continues at coordinate 12,289 of CAOLHI010002238.1, forward strand.
TGAAACCACATAGGGAATTAAATCCTGGTCTCTAGGGGTGACAGTCCAATGCTCAGCTTGCCAAAAGTCAAATTTACCATACCGTCGTCCAGCTTTCCTAGGGGAGGCCTATTGGGATATTCATTCTGGGATGTCAAGAGAAGCTAGAGAGATCATTGGCCTTTTTAGCTGCAGCATCACACTCCTGGCTCATGTTCAGCTTGTGGTCTCTCCTAAGGAAAGTGGAGGCTGGGTGGATAGAAAAAAAGCCACAAATTTTCCATCCTGCAATGGGGTTGAGCTTCCTGCCATCCTGAGAATATCTGAGCATTTTTCCTCTGATTTTTTGTTTTTTTAAAGACCAGGAGACATGCTTTCTTTTTTCATAACTGATCAGGACAATAAAACCAATCCTGTTTTTAAGATGGAGGGGAGAGGACAAAAAAAAAAGGCAAACCAACATACCTTCCCGTCACGGAAAGGTGGGATTTCTTCCTCCCACCTCGCAGCTTCCGTCTTTGTCAAGAGAGGCCCTGAGTAAGTTGTTAGCGGCAATCCGGCGATAACCGTGTCACTCTCTTGCCAAGGGATTAATTTCTGATTTTTACTGCCGCTCTTTATCACGCAGACAGCTTCGGAAAGGCACAAATTTTCCGTCCCACAATGGGGCCTGTCACAATGACAATTATATTTAATAGCAGGTGGTTTCGCACCGTCCCTTTCTTTTCCTCTCCAAACGGAGACGGGGATCCGATTACGGTGTTAGAGAGAGGTGTTCTGGAGTGACAAGGTGCTCCGAGAGGCCAGGTGTTTGTGTGTGTTCCTCAACACACACACAACCAAAAACAATATGCTCTGATCCTTAGGGGACAGTTGCGGTGATGGCTTTGCACCATTTTTTCCCCAAACTATGTTTTAATTTAGGGTAGCGCTCTGGTCATCTAGTGTTCTGCTCAATTTTTGCATCGTTTTCCTGGTTTGGATCAAGAAAGATGTACTGTCCCCCCAACAAACCTGGTTACATATTGAGGATAAAAATGACCTACCTCTCTTCGATGTACATGGAATACATTGAATAATTCTTGGCCTCTTCAAACGCATCTTTAGCGAACCGACGTGAAAATTAAGTGTCAAGAGGACCTGTCCTCGTCTGCTACTCACCTGGTTCCAGTCCCGTCATGGCATTGCAAGCAAAACATAATCTTCAGCAGGAAATGTAAGACCCAAAACATGTTAGTTGGTTCGAGGGAGCAGCGAGAGGGCCAGATTTGGCTTGGCTGGAGACGACTCGCCGAGAAAAGCTGGTTCTCACGGTCAAAACAGAGACACTGAGCCTTTGAATTCAAAGGCCTGTGGTGAAGATGCACGCATTTTGGGGCTGTTCCAACTTGTCAGCGCGCCCTCTCAGCTTTCTCCCAATATGGGGAGCACAGTTGGGGTACCTTTCCTAGGTTTGGAAGGCAGCCACACATCCAAATCCCCAGAAAAAAACCCTCTTCCCACACCATCACCCCTCTGGATCTCACTTCCACCCACCCCACCCCAACTCCAGAGGTATAAAGCCTTCTAATTTAAGGTGACGGTGACAGCAAAGGGCTACTGATGTACGTGACACGTGTGGCCACAGTGTGGCCACTATACTGCGTGATCGGCTGGCCATCTCAGACGGAGATCAAGTGCAGGGTGAGAAAAGAGACACGGAGCTTCCTCGTTTCGAGGAAAGGGTGACTTACAAGCAACGCCGGAGGCTCCGAAAAATAATTAGCAGGGTCCAACGGGAAGGTATTTCATTCCTCTCTCTTGATGCTAGATAGGTGGACGATGGCTTTGGACTCCGTTTTGTGTGGCCTGCAGATTTAGCGTTGCAGAGAGAGAGAGGAATGTGAGACAAAAACAGGAATACCTGTCAAGCCCTGTCCACTTTTGACTCTAATTTCTTCCGCATTTGCTTCCGACTCTTACCCAAAAAGGCTGTGCAGCCCAGAATAGGGGAGCTGAGGGAATATAGACCCACATTGTGAAATTTGGTGTCACCCAATGACAATGGTCAGTAACATGTTTGGAAAAGGCCACATATTGTGAAGTGCATGAAACGAGCCACCTCTGGTTTAGATGGTTTCCAAAAGCCATTAGATAAATTCGTAGTAGAGAAGCACCGGTTGTGTGACCAAGGGCTGGTAGCCACGACGGCTCTGAAACCCTTCTATACTGGGCCGCTGTACCTATGCAGTACCTTGGAAAAGATTAATTCTATCCCACCTCTGTCCAATTCTGGCTTTATCTTGCAAGACAACGTTGGTGTGCATTTCCGCCGCACAGAATTCTGAGCACCTCTGGCTTGTGAGAGACGGGCATGGAAAAAATATTCCAAATATTTGTAAAATTGTCGGAAAATGTTGTGAAATCCCGATGGGGGAAGAACCGAGAGGTAGGAGAATCTAATTGTTCTGGAGTTATTCTGCATGAAAAATTCACCTTTTTTTTTTTTTGGCATTTTCTGGGAACAAAACCCAGTGCACAAAGTCAGCCTTTCTGCACCGGAGTCGATGTTTTTTGTGCAGAAAACCATGTTTCCTGTGCAAAAAAAAAAAAAAAAAGGTTAATAGCTCTGTGTAGAAAATGCTGTTTTCTGCGCGGGAAACTTGTTCTCTGTGCAGAAATGTTGTTTTTTGTGTGTAGAAAAATATCACTTTCTATGCAAAAAAACCCACATGTCCCCATAGCTTCTGTGGATTTTTTTCCCCAGTGAGGAGAAAACTGATAAAATTATTCCTCCGTGACTGCGGCAAAGGACTTGCGCTCCTAGTGAGAGAGTCCATAAGATGATAAATTCTGCAAATTTGTCAAAAGTGTCCCAATCAGGAAAGGGTAGAAGGGGAAGAGGGACTCTATGAATGCAAAGAAAACAGAATCACATCGTTGTGAGAGGAAACAGCCCCCCTTTATATAGATATATATCACACAGATCACTTACAAATATAAAGTCAGTGGCGGGGGGAGAGGAAGAGGAGGTAGGAAGGGGGTTGCTAGTGCCTCTTCCAATGCACCCGGAGAAATTACAAAACCATTCCCAAATTGGTAAGTGTATTAGTAAAAAGGAGGCCGTGATGGGAGTCAAGCACTACAACCGATAAAGGAAATTTAAAAAAAAAAAGAACGGAAAGCTCTGGATTGTACAAAAAGGCAGGTTCACGGCATAACAAAAAAGCGAAAGTTCACCATCGGAATAAGGGGGCGTTGGGGAGGGGAGCAGGAAGGAGAACACATTTCTTTTTTTTTTTTCCTTTACAATATAAATATACAGAAGAATGACAGCAATGGCGATATTTCAGTCAGCGGTTATCCATGCAGTGGAATCCCCTCCCTCTTTCCTTTGCCGTAGTATTCGCCCTCCCCTCCCCAAAACACTGCTCCTCTGCCCCCTCCCAAAAATGTCCCCAAAATGGCTTGCAAGTTAAAATTCTCCCTTTGAAAGAGAACTCTGGTGGCCCAGTAATTAAAAAAAATAATAATTATACAAGCAAATAACCCTTTCCTATAATTTTTTTTTCTTCCAAGGAGATGACCTATTTATTTATTGGGGGAAGTAGATTTGGGATGGATGGGTACCATTTGGATAGGATGGGGTGGCAGAAACCATGCAGGCTTGTTCCTGTCAAGGGGCATTAAGATTTTGGGAGATTTTTGGTGTACGTGTACAGATGTTTAGAGAAAACTATCAAGACTTGGCTGATCTCCTGATTCTGTCCCTCCTCTACTCTGCTGGAAAGAAGAAATTCCAGAGGATGGAGAAAAGAATGGCGGGAGACAGAAGGAGCAAAAAAGAAAAGCTTTGGGTGGAAGATGGTGAACTTCCCAAGCTTCCTCAAAATGGCCCAGAGACCCAAGAATTCCTCCTGAAAAGAAACTCTAAGTCCACCCAAGGTAAGTTCTATGTCCCCCCTTCCCACGCCACTCCACTCATCCTGCTGACAGTCTTATTAATAAATTAACAACTTATTTTCATCATCATGTCTCAGCATTGACGGATTACATCCCGCCAATGATTTTAACATTAGGGCGCCGGCACTAATTCTGGTGGTTTTTAAGCCGGGGGAACCAGAGGTCATTTAGAATTAGGAAGGAAGGGTAGCACAGATAGGACGGAAGGGAAATTTCGTTCTTAACAAGGAGCCAGGAGCTTCCTAGTTAAACCTTTCAGGATCTGCTTTCTTCTGAGTTGCAATTTAGTGCTTGGGGAGAAGGGAGGAGCCCTGCCGTTTGCACACTGAGTTTCCCATGGTCAACCCTCCACATTTGCAGGTTTCACTTTTGCAGATTTGATGATTCACAGATTATTTGCTGTTCCCTTTGCTGCCTCCCTAAGCTATTCTTAATAGGACTGCAAGCCTCGTGAGACTGAGAACCTGGGAATGAGGCTTGTAAGTCCCTCTTAAAAATGGTGTGGGGTGGTAGTAAGCCCACCAGCCCCCCACTTTTGCCTTGGGAAGGAACTCTGATGCCTCAGAGGAATCCACGGGGGGTTGAATATGGTGACCAGTGTGTTAAATATGGTTTGGGGGGGGGCTAGAGTTATTCATGTTTTTTCCACTTTTATCAGGGTCCTGTGCTCCTAATCCTAGCCAATGGGGAGGGATGACAGTATGTACGAAGCACACTATATATGCATGTTGAAATTGCAGAGGGGGAATGAACCCCGGGGTCACTGAGTCCAAAGCACTGGCAATGCAGGCAATGCAAAACGACAGCATTCCTGATACATGGCCATCCAGCTTTTGCTTAAAAACTTTTCCTACCAGGAAAATGTTCCTCCTAAAACTTCCTGACAGTCAAAGCCATTCGATAGTGGAATCTGCTGTCTGGGAGTATGGTGGAGTCTCCTTCTTTGGAGGTTTTTAAGCTGAGGCTGGATGGCCATTTGCTAGGGGTACTTTGTTTTCCTGCATGGCAGGATATGGTTGGACTCAATGGCCACTGTGGTCTCTTCCAACTCTCTGTTCCTGTGATTCTAGTCTAAAATCTCTTTCCCCACAATCTGAATCCATTGGTTTGGGATACAACATCTAGCGCAAGCGCAGCAGCATGCAAGCTCTCTCCACCTTCTTGCTCGATAGCCCTTTGGATATTACAAAACGGCTGTCAGATTATCTCTTCTCCAAACTAAACATGGCTGGCTTCCTCAAGTGTTTATCCTAAGGCTTGTTTTCCAGCTCTTTCACCATCTTTATCACGGTTGTGCGCTGCACCTACATCAAAACAGGCTCACAACAGCAGCTGGTGAGGCTGAATGCAAGGTAGGCACATTGCAATCTACCTACGCCTTTCTCCCCTTGCTAGTTTCAGTTCTCCCCACCCCGGTGAACACATAGCTTGGGTCCTTCTAGCTGTGAAGCCGAGCTCGGTTCTTCTGGGAGCCCTTGCTCTGGGTAAAGCCAAAATCAGGAAAGTCAGCCTCCCATTTTTCTCTTTTGTTCACACTCGCACAATAAGGTAGGTATTTCCACTGGCCTCGCCTTTTCCATCCCATCCACCCCTGAACCAAGAGTGTCTTAGTGAACTATGCAACACACAAGGTATAAAACACAAGCAGGAAAGAGAAATCTAGAAAAAATGGCAAGACTTTGGCAAGGGGAGGAAAGAGGCAGGTTAGGCCTGCCCGGAAAAAAAGTGCTCATTTTTGTATTCGTCTCTGGCAAGAATTAAATGGAAGCATCTCACGTATTTCTTCTCTCTCCACCACATCCAACCAGTAGGTATCCAGTGATGTCTTTTAATAGCTTCCCACGCATTAGGTCCTCCTTTTGAGCACAGGCATAAGAGAGGAGCACCCAACCTCTCCGAATACTGAAATGTAATTCCCAATGATAGGACGTCTTCCCACCCCCGCCCCCAGCCGACCCACGTTAGAAAAGGGTTAACATTGAATCCCATCCAGGAAGTGTTGTGGTGGTTTTATTTATTACAACGCCTTTTAACTGAGAGAGAAACTTCCTTTGTTCGACACAAAACACAACCGTCTTCCCATAGTCTTTCCCCTGAAAGAGGTATTTCAAAAAACAACCTGTCTCCCTCTCCCCAGCAACGATAAGACTCTTTCTTTTTTGTGTTAAACAGTGGGGCCGGAGTCAAACTTGTGGGATCTCCAGATGCCTAAGGACTGCACCTCCCATCGCCCCTGTTCAACGGGCATTCTCGGCGGGGGCTAATGAGGGCTAGAGTCCAACATATGGAGTCACAAAGATCACCATCTTTACTTCATAGCATCAGAAAGGGAGTTTTGTTAGTTTTAAAGGTATTTTCCAGGTGGGGAGAAATGTGGAAATTCTTCACTCTTTTCATTTTGTTGCTTTTGCTTAGTTTTTTTTTATAAAACACAAATGTTTTCATTTTTTTATAGAAAATGTCAGAGGCAATTTTAAATATATATATGTATATATAATATATACATACACAAATTTACTAATTCCAAAAAAAGGCTGCTTCAGTAGTCAGGAAATAGCACCTTTTCCCAAAGAGAAAGGAAAGAAAAATATATATAATATATTTATATATTTAATTGGGGGAAGGGGAGAGAGAGAAATGGCTGAAATTTAAAAACTGGAGTCACTGTTGCAAGTTTTGAACACTTCTTGAAGATTTTACTGGTGGGAAGAAAGGGAAAAAAAACCCCAAACCAACAAAACGCGGAAAGTTCATCTGCCAAAGGGTCCTTTTGTACATATTCTTCTGAAGTTTTGACGGAGAAGGGCGTGCCCCTCTCCTCGTTCCAAAGGTTTTGTCCACTCAGAAAGAAAATCATCAGCAGGAAGAACAGAGGTAGGCCAGAGCAAGAAAACTTCTCCAACGGTCCAAACCGAGAAACAGAAGAAAAGGAATTAAGTCTGCACATTATTGCACCAGGGCGGGATCTCCCGTTCCACAGTTTTCTACTTAAATTATTTTTTTTCCGCAGGGATGTGAAAAGAATCTTTAAAAAAGGAAAGAAACAGGAGTTGCTCCTTGTGTTTAAATTAAATCGTCGTCCATCCTGCTTTTAGAAAGTAGTGCTGCTCTGTGTGCTTGGCTGAAACTGGAGGCTCTCTATGATGGCAAAGTAGTCGGGGTTGGGCCCGCTCTCCTCGAGGTTCTTGGCTGTGCCCACCCGAGGCCGCTTGGCGGCTTTTGAGTCGTCTCCCGAGACCGTCTCTTCCTGAGAAGCCCCAGTGCTGAGGGACTGGAAAGGGGGAACAGAAAATGACAGGGTGTGAGGGCACAAGGCAGACACACACACACGCACACACACGTGCACGCAAACGCATGGAGTCCTCAAGCACCCCCTGGGGGGCGTCTTCTCTCTTTGTGCAACGTCTCACACCTGCCTGCTGGGCCGACGATCTTAACCGCCCCACCCCGCGATGAACACTTTGAGGCACCAAACACGCCTGCTAGAAAACAACGCTCCATCTGGTTAACATTTCTCAACTGGACATCGCTTCCTTTACTGGGTTTCTCACCAAAGGGCAGCAAGGTACCAACGCCTTGAAAGAAACATGCAAAAAGAGTATGATTACTTTGCTTGTAAGGGAGGCGTGTGGCCGCAGGCAGGAGAATCAGCACGCGACCCATTTGGCGTAACGAAACAAAAGTTCCTGCTTATGCACGGACGCCTCTCTAATACTACAGGGATACGACGGTTTCCAGACTTAAAAAGGGGATTAGTCACGTTCCAGCAGAACTGGATCTACTGATGGCTATTCAGCTGCTGAGAAATGCTGAGTGGGAGAGAATCTTTTGCTCTCTTGTGTGGCTGATGGATTCCCAGAGCCATCTGTCTTGGCCATTCTTGGAAAATTTGGGAGGCTTAAAAGGCCTTTCGTATGACCCATCGGGGATTCACGTTCAAGGCCTCTCCCTTCCGAAAAGGCAACCATACTATTCCACTGTATCCAGTAGGTTTAAAGGGTCTTTGGTATGACCCATCGGGGGCTCACATTCAAGGCCTCTCCCTTCCGAAAAGAGAACCATACTGTTCAGTTGTATCCACAAGGCTGAGCCTCTCCACAGTCCAACTTAATTTCAGGTAGGATCTGAAATAAAGACAATTCCGCAGCCTTCACGGACAACATGGGTCCACGGCTAGATGTTCTGACATTCACAACATTTTCCCTAACCGGAGCTACTTCCTTCCTGGGCTGGATTAGTTCTCTGTTGACAGAGTAGCTAAGTTTCCTTCACTCTTCTTTAAACGGGCCAGTATTTTTTCAAACATTTGACTCCACAGGTATGGAAAACGCAAGTGAGAGAGGTGGCAATGCTCTGAGCCTGACTCATCTTTCTCGCACTAAGGAGCTCAGCTTAGTCGTGGAACACCTGCTTTGCATCCAGAAGGTCACGGGTTCCAGCCCCACTATCTCCAAGTAAGGCTGGGGAAGACCTCTTCCTGAAATCCTGGACAGCTGCTGCTACAATATGGGGAGAGACGGTTTAAGACAGTGTCCTCTGCTCCTGTTAAACTGGTCCTTTATTCAGAACCATGAGGACTGGAATTGTGCATTTTATTTTTAAAGAAAGGCTTGTAAGTCTGGAAGCACAACTGCTTTGGATGCAAAGAATCCTAATGTTCAGTTCCTGGCATCTCTGGGACACGAGTGGAAAAACTGAAAGCTTGGAGCTTTGTTGCTAGTCAACAGAGATGACACTGAGCAAGACAGGCCAACGGTGTGACTCAGTAGAAAGCACACTTCCTATGTGCCATGCTTTGATGTGGCTCAGCAGAGTTTTTGTTCTTTCTTCCAAAAGGCAGGCAGGCAGGCAAGAATTTTTACAAACAGACTGACCTGCTCAGCTCCATTTGCATACCTTTCCATCTTGCAAAATGTCTCGAAGCCCCGTGGTCAGGACTGTGTTTCCATATATTACACCACCTGAACTTCTGCCAAAAAGCCTCAAGAGGAACAAATGGCTGATTAAAGCTATTCCTGCCGCTGCTTCTGTTTTCATTTGGGGAGGGGGCAGCCTGCTGTTTTTATTGCCTTTAAAGGCCAATTCCTAGAGCTTTTTAAAACAAGTGTTATGTACAGTAGAGGAACTGTGTTATCCTTGTTTTAAAAAACTATCAGATAAACAACCACTCTTATCCTCCCTCAGCACTGTGACCACTGTCTGCTGCAGTTGTTATCACATCTATAAAGCCACAACTTAGGATTGTGGTGGAAATCAACACGGGTGGCATTCTCCCCTACCCACTTCCATCGGACCACCTACGGGCCTTACAGTTTCAGAGCCTTATGGGGACAAAAATTCCCTATACAAAACTATCTTTCATTGCCTTCAGATAAATTATGCATGCTAACATTCTAACACAGACACCTCTGCCCAGGTAGAAAGTTTGTGAACATTCTTGGTGACAACTGCTTTTAGTTGTATTTTTTTAATGGCCTGCATCTTTGTAAGGGGGTAATATGGCAAAGAAAAAGGAAAAGGGTTTTTGGTAGTGCATTCAGAACCCCAAAGCTTTGTAGTCTTTAAAAAATACCTACCAGGCGTGACTTTACTCTCTTGGGAAGCTCTTCTTCCAAAGTGTAGATCTCGCCTCTCTTGACCATCAGCTGAACGCCATCTTCAAACTCAACCTGCAAAATGAAAATGAAGTGGGATAAGCCATCTGGTCATCAGTTGTACCACCTTCCTTTCTTCTGGCTGACAAAGACCTTTTTATTTAGACAAGCTTTTGGCTTTTGACTCTGACTTACAGTTACCAAGTTTTTTGTCAAGATTTCGTCAGAGGTTCGCCATCAACACCTTCCCCCTGAGGCTGAGAATGTGAGACTTGCCCAAGGCCACCCAACAGGTTTTTGTGGCTGAGCAACCTTGGTCTCCTTGGAGTCTCAGGTCAACACTCAACCAGCTATATCATGCGGGTAACTTTGACTTAGATCAACCATATCACAGGGTTTTCTTGGCATGAGGTTTGCCATTGCCTTCCTCTAAGGCCACAGGGTGTGATTTATTTCCAGGTCATGCCGTAGTTTCCCATAATTGAAGAGAGATTTGAGCTCGCCTTAGGGTTGCCATTAAGTTGGAAACAATCTGAAGGTAGGCAACTACGACTAGAACAACCACAACCCCCGAGTCCTAGCCCAACACTCAAAACCACTATACCAAGCTGGTTCCTCTACTACCTGATACCCAAGCAAAAACAGGGTTTGCTCAAAAGCACATTGTTCTTTCCAGAGCATATAAGAACCCACTCATCAGCTCTGCCCTGATGTTTTGAGGCATCAGTCAAGCATTTAGTTTCAGGGCCAATTCTCTAACAAGGGCACTACTGAGTGGGTCCCTGGGCTTCTCACCTGAAAGATCTGGCTGATATGGGCGGCGACGAACTTGGCTTGGTAAGTAATGTCGTCGGTCAAGCGCAGCCGAACCAACTCACCCTCCGCGGGTGGTCCCATCTTGAGGCAGTCTCTGCTCTGAGAGAGAAGTCGGGGATACAATCAGAAAGACCAGGGAAGGGAGTCTCTCAAAGGTCCAACGTACCATTCAGACTTCTATGCTTCTCATTCGGAGCTGTGAAATTCTACCTCTCCTGTAGAGTAACGGTTCTTAATCTTGAGTCCATGGACCCCCAAGGTTCACAAAACCCTGCTGCTTACAACTGAGGGAACAGTTTCAGCGCGCGTGCACACCCCACACACATTGCTGAGTCCCTGATGAAAGGCAAAAATGGTCAGGTGTGAGCATACACCCAAACTGTGACTCTGGAAAGCAGGGTTTGAAACACCTTTTGGTGATGGAAACCCACTGGGTGACCTCAGTCACATTCTCCCCGCTTCAGAGAAAAAGCAAAGGCAATAAATTTTGCCAAGAAAACCCCCATGATACGTTTGCCTTTGGGTTGCATAAGTCAGTTTTCAAAGGGGAGAGACATAATGGCTAGAAAGAACCTCCCCTCGTCAGCAGCACTTTGTTGTTGTGTGCCTTCAAGTCACTTGTGACTTATGGCAACCTATCACAGGGTTTTTGTTTTTTGCCTGCTTTGTTCAGAGGGGGTTTGCCTTTGCCTTCTCTGAGACTGAGAGAATGTGACTTGCCCAAGGTCACACAGGAATTTGAATCCTAGACTCCAGAAAACTGTAACTCAAATATTTGAAAATTTGTATCTTAAGTCTTGGGAGCCCTCAGCAAAAAATAATATTTACAGAGGGTCCTCCATAAAGAAAAGGTTAGGAACCACTGCTGTAGAGGGTACCAGCTCACCCCACTGAGCCTCTGACTGCGCTCTGTGTAGCCACCTGCTACTTACAACAATGTTCTCCGGGTAAACGTTGTCACTGTAAGAGCCATCCTCAAAATTGACTTCGTAGAAGGTCTGCGTAGTCACGCCGATCACTTTACACCGGTAGTAGAGGCCGTTCCGGTTCTTCGTGATCACCGTCTGGCCAAGGGAGACCTCCCTGGAAAATGGAATCTACAAAAGAAGATTTTTGGTTTTGAAAGGCAAGAGGCTTTGAAGAAGAGAAAGGACTGAGAAAAATAAAAGCATTGGAAGAGGGGAAGGGACAAACACAGGACACCTACAACGTGGCTGGCTGCTTTGTGTTTGAAGCAGGTGATGGACACGACGTACGGCCAATCGTCCGGCTCAATGGGCACGCCGGCTGCGTGGGCGCAAGTGACGTGGAAAGAGGTGGAGCAGTGCTCGTAGGAGCACTGGATGCAGGCACCCGACACCTTCTTCATCCACTTCCGGCAGTATACACATTTCTGGGAAGGAAGGAAGAAAGAAAGCAGAGGTCTGTGTTAACGGCACAATGAGAGGATGGATATCACAGCAGAAACTGTGATGAAGGCTCAGCCTCCTCAACGCTATTTTGCTAGACTTCAGAGAAACCCATGTGACACGTTCTAAAGAAGATGCTAACAGCTGGTGGTGAGTGTAAACCATTTCAGGTAAATTGAAACTTCATGTTCTGAGGCAGCTTATCTAAGTGCTGCAGGTGAAGAACAGGTGAGGCATCGTTCATGTCCCGCTCAATGCATTTCCAGGACTTTGGACATGGCTACAGTTAGAGAGAATGCATTATGCTAGACAAACCACAGCCTGACCTAACAAAGCCATTCATATTTTCCTTACTCCAAGCCAGTGGTAGTGAGCTTACTGTCCTCCAGATGTTTTAGACTGTACCTCCTATCCTTCTGGATTATTGGCCTTGCTAGCAGGGGTTTATGAGTGCCACAGGCCAAAATGTCTAGAGGATGCCAGGCTACCTCTCTCAACTCCAATATTGGCTGCGACTTTGGTTCTTCCAAGGTTGTTTGCAAAACAGGTACACCTTAACTGGGGGGATCTGCAGAGATTGAGAGGTCTGTTTTGTAGCAAGAGCACAAATGCAGAACTCAGAGGTACAAAGGTACACCAGAGACAAGCAGTTTGCTCAACAAATTTCTCCCAACCCAGTCTTCTCCAGATGCTTTGGACCTTTAACTTTCTGTCTCTTCCAAAGAGAGAAAATGCTGTTGTTACTGCTATTGTTAACAACTGTGCGTACACTTCACCATTTGCCCATGTTTGGGGTAAAAAATTTTCTGAGCATTTAATGTTTCATTTCTGATTCCCTTAGCAATTCTAAACAAGCCATTCTGCCTTGCAAGAACTTTGTCAAAAGATAACTCACTGAGAACATGGGTCTGTTTACAGAAAAATGTTAGAATGATCCATTCACTGTTCCCCAGTTTTCTTTATGATAAGCAACTTGTACACATTTTCTCTCTTTGGAAGCTCTATAAAAATCCTGATGTTTCAATAAAGCTTTGTCAATCCAATCAGATTACTCTTGCAGCCGAGACTGAGAAGATGTTCCCTCTTGGCTAAGAGTAAATGTGCGTGTCTATGGGTGAGTGGATGTGAGTCCTTCCCAACCCAATGAAGGCCCAATCTCAGCTCTGTGTTTATATACCTGTGAAACAAGGGTGGACTGGTATTTCAGCAAATACCCAAATCTGACACTCAAGGCAGCTTGCCATAAAAATGAATGCAATACAGTTAAAACATAAAAAAGATCAACACTTAAGCCAGGGCTTTCCAAACTGTGTGCTGCAACACATTAGTGTGTTTAGGTGTGTCGCCTACAATCTTGGAAATGCATGTTATTATTTATAAACCATATATATTTAAAAATATATGAAAAGTTTTCATGAGATATGTTGTGTCTTCATAAATTTTGTTATTACAATTTTATGTATATGTCCGTATCTCTTATAAAGGGTTAGTTTAACCTCCAGTTTGCTAGTAAAACTGAATCACTGTGTCGCAAAATGATGCATGTCTAAAAAAGTGTGTCAACAACATGAAAAGTATGGAAAGCTCTGACTTAAGCTACAAACAAGGTTAAAAACAACTTTTAGATGATACACTTAGAAAGGATAAAAAGCAATTCAAAAACAACGTCATCTAATACATCTAGCAGGTACCAAGTTGAGATGGTGGGTATTTTATGACCTTTGAGAGTTGGAGAGGGTCTGTGAGCAGAAAAGTGGATGAGGGCAAAGGGCAGGAATTTACATTACAAAGACCCTCTCCACAGTGTGTTTTGGTGGGGCGAGCATTTCTTCGTGTGTCCCAGACTTGTTCGGCCATCTTCTGTCCTTGCCTCACATTCCTGACCTCCCCATTTCCAACTATCCCTTCCCTGGGCAGTGCTACAATCTTCCCCTGTCTAAAACCTCGAGCCTCTCCTATGACCCCAGCAGTGGGCTGGTACCTAGTGATCCCACCTGCCAAGGCAGAGAGGCTGAATCACATCCAACAGCCTCATCCCAGGGAACCAGGCCGAGACAGAAAGCCTAAAGAGTCCCTCGAGGAGCCGCTATCGGGCACACTGTATATCAGCACTTGGCCCTCATCAGGGAAGGATTTAGGTATCGACAATCTGATAATGAGATCTCGCTGGTATTGACTGACTGCCCCGGCTGCTCATTTCTTGGCGGGTCTTAGCTTGGCGTATTTCTTCTCTCTCTCGATGCATCAAAATGTGTATAAATGGGAGGAAAAACTGCACATCAAAAATACCAGCCAGACCACAGTAAACACCACAAAAATACATCAATAGCTAACAAAGTTCGTCTAACATCAGTCATCACATCAAAGCACTCCATCTACTAATTACTCCTTTAAAAGTCTCAAAAGTCTCACCCTCAATCAACATCAAGATAATTGACCTCAATAAAAAATTATGAAACCTGCCCCACTATTTCTCCCGGAATTGGTCTTGTTCCCATGTGTTGGAAGAAAGCTTCCAGCATCTTCATGCTGCCCAAACAGTTCTCCTTCTTCTTTTTACAACGCAGCTACGGAGTCATTTTTAGACAACTTAGGACTGGCTATCACCTTGATATACAAATAGGGTCTTTGGATCAATTATTTTTTTAAAAAGGCACGTGCTAGTATAAGCAACTACATCCTGACTTGCTATGAAGGGCCAGTAGATATGGCCAGATCTTTGTGACTTGCCTCTATCATCTGCCTGCTCCATTAAACTGGCCATGAGCCCGGCTTACAAGGACAAGGAGTCATCTACGTTGGGATTTTGGGTCTTCGTGCCTACTTTGGGAAACTGGCCTCCAACTGTATTGGGCCTGATGGTGCCCCTGAGGTACGCTTACTCAACTACTCTTCTGAGATAAAGCTTCTGTGATCCCCCAAAACAGTGATTCCCAACCTTGCCTTCCCTCTCTGCCCCTGACGGTTGGGGATTCCAGTTGATGCGGTCCAACAGTCAGTGCTTTTAAGGTTGGAAGCCACTGTTGTCATGTCAGCTGTGCTCCATGACATAACTGATGATATGACTCATTCACGTTAATGAATGTCTGTTGATTATGCTGGCATAAAATGTCATTTTAGTGAGTTATCATCTTGGTGTAACATAAAGCTTGGATGAACATCATGTGTTAAGAGGCCACCATGTCTTATCTAACATTAGGTAAAATCTGAATGATTGTTGCAAGTGTGTGTTCAGTCGTTCTCAAGGCACAGCTCTGTTTACTTAGACATGATAGCAATCGACAAGTTATTTGCTATGCATGAACTTCAGAGTGCCTATGCCAGAATGGGGAGGAACAATATACTGTATATTAAAGGAAAGGGTCACTGCATCGCATCCTAGCAAAGAGGGATTAAAGAGAGTAGGCTGAGAGACATCGGTCAGTGTTAAGATAGATAGGCAGAGAACTGAGACAGAGATAATGTCGGAGGTGTGTTAGGAAACCATCTAAGAAAGTTTGGGGAGATGGAAAGATTAAAGTATGGAAATAAAAAAGGTTCCATGGGAACCACTGGGAGTCTGGGAAGAGGAAAGACTCTCAGAATCCATCAATGGGAATAGTGTGCACGTAAGAGCATGTGTCACTATTTAACCACGGCCATTTTGCACTACATACACTTTTTGTACTACTCTTATTCCACTTTCAACATCCTGTGGAATCCTGGGGTTTGTGGTTTAGGGAGGGGGTTTAAGAATTCTCAACCAGAGAGCTCTTTGGCCGCAGGAAACTACAAACCCCAGAAATCCCCAGGAGGTTCAAAGTGGAATAACAACAGTGTAACAGTGTAGTGCGGAAATGGCCCAAGTGTGTATTGCAGAAAGGTAGCTTCGGCAACTGTTGTATGCTATGCCTCGTATATCTCATTAAACACTGTTGGAAAACCCTGTGTGTTTTCTTGAGAGTAAAAGAGAGCACATGACAACTGTTGGATGGGGATTTTTGGTGTTTTAGTCCAATGTTTGGTGAGCCCTGCCCCTGAATACAGCCTGAGGCCCATGGCTGTGGAATGACCCCATTCTTAAAAAAGGCTGGCCAGCTACTGCCTCCCCTCACCCTGTTGAATCAAAGCCAATCTTGCAATCCAAAACTAATGCTCTCTCCAACAAGCATTGGGAGACGGGGGGAAGAGAGTTACACATCAACGTATCCTGCCACAGAGATAATGGAAAAATATCTTGAGCATCTCCTCCATCCATCAGTCTATTGGGATATAATATTACCAAGGAAGGAAGTGGCAGAAATCTGTCAGAAGTGCAAGAAGAAAGGAGCAGAGGAGAACGACACACTCGCACGCGTACCAGCAAGAAAGGCACGCTGAAAAATTGTATCATTGCCATCGCTACGGGTAAGAAATGGGCTGCCTGCCCCACAGTGAAGGCCACAATTCATGCACTCCACTGAGAGGATGACAGCTAATTATTCTGAATGCCCACCTCTATTTATAACTTACAGATGTGGGGCCCACAAAGCCCCATTCATCAGGAGCCACACAGGCGGTGTGCACCGGTGCGAGACAAAAGGATTGCTCTGCGACTAAGAAGAGGGCGGCCTCAACTTCATACGCATGGGAGGCAGGGGAATAGAGGGAAAACTGGATGCTGCCGTTCCACTTTGAGGACACCTCGCCTCCAAGAAGGAAACTCTTTCTGCTTCCAAAGAGAGCAAGGCAAAGGAGAGATGAGACGAAGTCATCTGTGGTCATTTCCGCATTACACTGTTACAGTGCTATTATTCCACTTTCAACATGCTGTGGAATCCTGGAGTTTGCAGTTTAGGGAGAGGCACTGAGAATTCTCAGCCAGAGAGCTCTTTGGCCTCAGTAAACTACAAATCCCAGAACTCCAGACAATGTCAAAAGTGGAATAGCAGTACTATAACACTGTAGTGCAGAAATAGCTCATGTGTGCCTCCCCAGCTGCATTTATATGGGGTTATCAAAATTAAATTCTAACAGGGGAGCTCTGCATGAGTAGCTTCCAGGACCAATCTGGCAACCAAAAGTGGGAGCTATGTTTTCCTGTTTGGCCCCTCTAGGAGCCCTAGTTCCTTCAGTGCAGGGCTTTAATGCCATTGTAAGGAGCAACAGGTTTGGCCTGGCCCATTCTTTTTGGATGTCTTCACAATTTTAGGGGGAATGAAGAGATGGGTGAAGCAGCCACACAGTTCCTCCCATCTGGAGTCTGCAGTTAAATGCAGCTTGTCCCAAGAAGGATAGATTCTTTCTTAACAAGTGGGGAGGCAGCTACTTTCACAAATTTTTGCCTTCTTTCACCTCTTTTACTGGCACTGGTGGGAAGCTGGCGCCCTCCAGATGTTCTGGATTGCAAACTGCCTAATTCCTGATCACTGGCCAAGCTAGCCAGGACAAACAGGAGCTTCAGATTAAAATATCAAGGAAGTCACCCAACTTGACCACCTCAGTCCTATTCTACTTTTTTGGTCCAGCGTATTCCACCCAGAACCCTGTCTAGCCTCTGCTTTATTTTCCCCTCCCTAACGTAGCTTCATGCCCGGCATTTATGCCCTGGATCCCTCCAGCAACATTACGTCTCCTGTACTCCTATCTCTTTCAGAGAGAATGCCTCTTTTAGCCCTGGCCTGTGTCTTTTCTTGCTCCTATCTGCATTTATTCTACATTTTTAAACCTCAGGTTCCTCAAGCTTCTGGAGCGGTTGGTTCAGCAGGCAGTTCCAGCTTCCGAAAACAACCAGGGCTAGAAAGCTGGTTCACAACAAAAGGGGAGAATCAGCAGAAGGCAGAAGCAGATCTTCAGACTGGAGCCCCCACCTCTAAGGACCACCACTCACTATCTAAATGAAAGGCTGCATGGAGACGGTGACGGGGACCTGCTGTAAAGCCGCCCCGTCGGCTGAAGAGGACTTAACAGATTTCTCTGGGGAGGCCAATTAAGCAGTACAAGCAAGTCCTGTGTAAGGAAAGGATTTTTAATTTGCTGTTACAAGCGTGGGTAATGAAGAGGATGGTGAGCTGGAAATGTCAGGTTATCCATAAAAGAGCGGGCTCTGTGCAATTTATCGCTTGTGTATCAATGCAGCGCTGTCACTCCAGCCTGAATAATGAACACTTTTTACCTTTGCAGCGCAGACCAAAGCCCTGTTTGCACAAAGGAGGGGGAAGGAGGGCAAATCCGAATTGCTCAGCCACAGACAACTGGAACTCAAAGTGCTCTTAATGCCCGGGTTGCTTTTCAAACAAGTTCATTGTTCTCTGCAAACTGTCCCTAATAATAGGCTCTTACCAGTTTCCACCTTTGCTCCAGAATGGCAGTGATGTCGACCGGGTGACGCTCAATGACGTTGACGAAACGGGCTTCCGGGACTGCGATGGCACAGATGACATGGACCCACCTGTGAAACATCCACAGTGGAAAATACGAAAAAGCCATTTTCCTCTTTGAATACCACTATTACAACTCCTATGGCTATCAGGTGTTGTCAACGAAAAGAAAAAAAGCAGTGGGACCTCCTCCACAATAAGGAGTAACATCCCCAAGGATGCAGGCCTTACTCTTCCATTTTGTCACTTCAGAACTGAGTTGGCAGAAGGGTTCTAGGTGCTGTAAACTGCCCAAGAGAGACACAGCTACTAAGCACAAGTTGCTGGTCTGCTACTGAGGTAAGTAGTTCTATTCGCATATAGACCTCAATATCAGTGGTCCTGGGGTCCAAGGAGCCCTGGAGGTGTGCAGAGTCCTCACAAGGGTTATAGGGTTGCCATTCATCTTGGAAAACAGCAAAAAATCTCAGATTTAAGGGACTAAAAAAATGTCCTGGCTGATTAAGGGGGTCTCCAGCAACAAATTATATTTACAGGGTTTCCCGCTGAAGAAAAGCTTAAGAACTACTGCTCTAGACAACACAGAACCAAGCTACCTCAAATAACATTTCTCCTATTCTAACTTCCCAGGCCTCTACAGTCCTCACAGGGGGCCTTTCCTGTCTAAGGCCATTTCCACCCAGTACAGTTATAGTGCTATTATTCCACTTTCAACATTTTGTGGAATTCTGGGGTGTGTAGTTTACTGAGGTCAAAGAGCTCTCTAGCTGAGAATTCTAAATGGCCCTCTCTAAACTGCTAATCCTAGGATTCCACAGGATGTTGAAAGTGCAATAATAGAACTGTAACAGGGTAGTGTGGAAATGGTCTATGCCATGGCCTAGGAGAGAGTCCCAAAGTTGGGGAGCAGCCACCAAGAAGGCCTTTTTATGTTCTCACTGAACACTGTGAGGTGAAAGGGTCTTAAAACCCAGGCAGGTGTATACAGCATATACATAAATCGTGCTTCTGGAATAGCTCAATACTAACAGTGGTTCCCGTCTCATCTTCCCTCATTTTAAAACTCACAACAGTACCAGTCAAATGTATTTCTCTGTCTAAAGTTTGGAGGAACAGTCAGGTGTGTGCTACGTGTGTTAATTTAGCCCTCTCCCCAACCCAGTAAAGAACAAAAATCCTGCGGTTTAAACAGCGCAGTAGCAGCCAAGCCACAGCACGTTAATTTAATGCAAACAACACAGGAAGATTAAGCAAGCAGCTTAGCTGTGAAAATCTTCCAAAGCATTAGAAAGATAATTGGGGGGGGGAGAGGAAACGACCACACCTAAAGAGATTAGAACATCCTAAAGGATGCAACAGACTTGACAAAAAGAGTACGAAAGTCCACCCAGAAAGGTAGCTGAAATTAAAAGAGATTTTTCAGCTTTTTCTTCTTACAATTTTTTTTAAATCCAAGCCAACAAAGCTTGGTAGTCACAGCTGGACTAAAATATGCTTAACAGACAGAAACGCAGCACAAGTAGGACTTCTTCCCTCCCTTCCTTACAGGTGAGTAATGTTTTCAGCACTACTCCATCCTTGTAGAAGGAGCTGTTCTCCTTTTCTTCCCCCCAGGGGAATGCACGAATCATAGCAGAAAAATCTCAGGGAATCAGAAACTACAGTACACCCAAATGGAAGACGGTGGGTGGAGAGACGTCACGGTACCTGCCGTCGGTGGTCTTTTGAAGAGCTCCTCCCCTGAGATTACAGAGACAGCAATCCTACAAAGAGAATAAAGAAGCACAGATTAGCAGCATTTAAAAGTGGGTGTGCTTCCGCAAAATACAGCCCAGAGCATCTCAAGCAGGTTAAACTTTTTATGGGGAAGCAGGCCTTGTACAATATGCTGGTCTTTTGTTTTAGCTGGTTTCCAATTTTATGATTGTTTAAATGCTTTTTAACTGACATATGTGGTTAATTTTTAACTCTGTTTTAGCCATTGTAGGCCAACTTGAGTCCCAAACCAGAGAAAAAGCGGTAAATAAATATCATATCCCTCTCCTCCTCACCTCCTCCACCTCCAACAACAAAAGGAGGAAATACATTTAGGGTCATGAATGCTGATGCAACATTTTTAAACAAAAACAGTGCCGGGGCAAGCATGGTAGCTATGTTTAAATAGTTGGAAGGACATCATATCAATGAAGGAACAGGCTTCTTTTCCACTGGTCCAGAGACTAGGTCCACGAGTCTTCCTGGTGGGAAGAGGAACACCCTGTAGGATAAGGAGCAATGGATTCAAACTATAGGAAAAGAGGTTCCACCTAAACATTAGGAAGAACTTCTTGATGGTCAGAGCTGTTCGGCAGGAGAATCTGCTGCCTCACTGGAGTGTGGTGGAGTCTCTTTCTTCAGAGGTTTTTAAGCAGAGGCTGGATGGCCATCTGTTGGGAGTGCCAGGATGTGCGTTCCTGCATGGCAGGGGGTTGGACTGGATGGCCCCTGGGGCCTCTTCCAACTCTATGATTCTAGGTTTCTAGCCCTTATGATAGTGACGGCGTGTCTGAAGCCAGGTGAAAAATGGCTTCAGAAATCTCTCAAGCTACACTGAGGAGCTGAGATGAGGCTTTCCTTTTCCCACTGGGAAGATTCACATCAGCCTTCCTTGGCAAATTTAGCAACTCTGGCTGTCAAGAAAGACATTTTCCTTACCGCTACCACTGCGTTGGCTGAGCACCGAGAACAAGTCCAGCCTTCATTCACAAGGTCGGGGCGTATCCCGTAACAACCTGCAAGAAATTAAAAGGCATCCAATTGAAAAAAAAATAAAGACAAAGCCTTTATTACAGTGCTTAAGAACGCCCAACATCCCACTGAACATTTTATTTTTTAAAAAATGGGAGTTATGGGGGCTTCCTGGGTTATGGGGGCCACACTGTGCCTTTTGAGCCACGTTATGCCCACTTTGGTTTTGACAGTTACAATTATTTAATATAAAAAGACCTCTGTGACTAAGCTGCTTCATTTTACCAGAGGTATTTTTAATACTTTACTTCTACAGAACGGGAAGGGGGAGAGAATAAATCCTCAGGTAGCATTGAAGCCTTTGAGTCAGATAAGAAGCTGCTACTTAACAAAAACAGAGACAATTCCTAGAATGAAAGGGAGGTTAAGTCAATAATATAAAGCCCACAGTTGCCTTCTCGAAGCTTCTTCCAGGCCACCAAATTAATGTTCTTTTTTCTTTCTTTCTTAAAGGCTTAATCCGAAGTTGGTAAGAAGAAGAAAAAAAGAGGGGGAAGGGTTGCTTGCCATTCCCTTAGAAAAGCTGATCATGAAACCCCCAAAAGGAAAACAGTTGTCTTCAGCTGGAATGTTTATGGAGCCCAAAAGCAGTGCAAACAGACTGTGAAAGCTTCAGCATCGATTTCTTGCTCCATGACCAAGGGGAAAGAAAAAAAAGGCATCTGTATTTGAATAATCTTTTGGAAGAAAAGACACGTTTTCTTGAAAAGATGCAAAAAGATGAACACAAAGAGAGCCAGAGGGAAAGTGAGGCACTGGTGGGGGAATGAACAAATATTGTCACAACCCTGATGTTGCTTTCAGGCTATTTCTTAAAAGAGAGGGAGACTGGGTAGATCTAAATAGTTTCTAGATGAATTGAACATTTACTGAATGGCTGCATTTTGCATTCTAAGCCCGGAAATCTATAACAGAACCAGCAAACCCGGCAATTTGCTGTTCCAGTGTAAAATGCTTCTCTTCAAGATATACCAAGTTTTCTGGAATATTCTATCCCTTCCTCCATCTGTGACAAATATTCCCTTGGAAATCGAACAGAAATTAGGGGAAAAGGTTCTCGACTGTTAGCCTTGTGAAAATGGTTCTTTAAAAGGTGGGCTAAGTAGAGGTTACCTTTAAGGGCAAAAAATAAGATAATTCAGAAACTTTTTTTTTTGGTCTTTGTTCTTCCTAGACCTTTCCTGCCATTTGAATTAACCGTTCCACTAAGGCCAAAGGCTTTGGAAAGGGCCAGTCCATAATGGATGTGTCAGAGAGGGAAAGATACCCAATAAAACTCTAATAGATACTGTCTTGCCAGGAGCCCAATCTATAACAGAAAGTATCAGAAAGGCTGAGCTAGGGAAGGCTTTAGTGGTTGACATAAAAATGTTCTTATGTCCTTTTGCAGGGGACGTTTCCAAATCCAGTCTGGGCAAGGAGGCAAGTTCACTTGAATCCTCCCCATGCCATTTTTCCTTCCAGGTTATTTACAGCTGGTTCCCCTGTACAGGCATTTAGCTTTGGCCCTCCTCGTTTGAGGATGCCCCACAGGGCTTGGTGTGAAGGAACGACTTTACTTCTGGACTACTCACATATCCTTTTAGCACCAGAACATGCTAAAACTGTGTCGCGAAGTCTTAGCGCTGTTCCTGCTTTCTGGAGAGAAAAGGTTCTAGAAATGATCCCACTGGGGTAACATTGACAAAGAGGACAGAATTAATACTGCTGCTTGAAAATACCCTGCTCTCCTACTCCCTCGTGAATCTTAAAGTGCCCGAAAAGTACGAAGGCACTCTTTTCAGCTCGCAATTCTCAAGATGCTCTGAGACTTGCCCTCCAATTGCCACTTCCCATTTGTCCAATGGGGTGCAAACGGATGACGTTAACAGCAGCCCGGTGAAAACCTAGGGACTAACATCTTGACGTACTGCAAGCATTCTAAGAGTTTGCTTTATCCAGGAAGGGTTGTAGCTCTGCCAGCAGAAGCTTCCATTTCCAGCATCTCCAAGGAGGGCTGGGAAATGTACTCATATTTTGCCTGAAACAAGGAAAGTTCCTCCTACTCAATGTTGTAGCTATTGGACTAGAGGAACCACAGGCCTGACAAGGGCCTACGTTTTCCTACCAGACATATCATTAAGACTATGGTTAATACTGGACTTGGCTGAAGTGGGCACCGTTCTGCAAATCACCCTGATAAATTTCTGCAGGTCGCCTTTTGCTTTTACAGTGGGGTAGACCATTAGAGGCCCTCCAATATGATCACACAACAACTCCCATTGTCCCTGACCACTGCACCATGCTGGCTGGACCTGAGGGTAGTTGTGGTCTAGTAACATCCAGACAGTGACAGTTTCCCTGCCCCTGCGATACAGAAAAGCAGGTACAGATGGAACAGAATAAATCCTTAAAACTGTTCTGGCCCTTTGGACCATTCTAACATTGTCTGCAAATACTGGGGCAAGGATTCCAGCAAGGGGAATCGAACTACCACAATTCAAGAGCACAGCCACATGGATGGAGAAATGCAGAATGAGAGAGAAAATTGGACCAACAAACAATGTTTAGAAACAGACAAAACAATCCTGGAAGATGCAAATGCTCACATTCCTGACAACTAAACGTAAGGTGGGCGAAACAGGAGCAAGCCCAGATGTGGATTGTTATCCCCAAAGGTTATACCCTCTGTGATATATTTGTAATTCAAGGAAGAGCTCCGCATCGGCATCTTATTGATCAATGTCTCAGTAACTGCACTGCTCCCGACGAAAAGGAAGCAGAGCATGAGAGATGCTGTCTCCATTCGCTGCCAGCCAGCTTGAGAAGACAGATTAGGGGTGGCAGGGTATAGATTTAACAAATAACCGAACAGAATGCATACTAAAGAAGCACAGAGAAAGAGAGCAGGAGGGAAACACACTTTTACAAGGCTGTCAGAGAGACAAGGGAGAATACGTATTTGATTATCAGTTTAACAGCAGACAATGGAACAATAACTTGATTATACACTGGATGGCAGAGGGACCATAGCCCTGGGCAGAGCACGTGCTTTGCATTTAGACAGGTCCAGGTTCAATTCCTGGCTCTGACAGTTAAAAAGACTGGGCTGGAGACGTTGGGAAAGACTTCCCTCTGTTTTTGAGATCCTGGGAAGCAGAGGATACTGGACTAGGTGAGCAAAGAGTCTGATCTGTTTCTACAGTGGCCTCCAACACTGCTCTGACTGGAATTGGGAAAGGGGAGGATGGAAGCCCTTGAGAAAACCCATAGTTCTAATAAAGGAGGTCTCCTCAGAGGTTTCCATGATTCCCAGGGAGGCTAGGTTGTCTTTCACGTGAGCCTTTTATTTATTAACCTGTTTTAAAACTGTACGTTGTTTTAGGTTTTCTATGATTTTATACATTATTAATCATTTCAAATGTTTTTAATGTTTTTAGCTTATTCTTGGAAGCCTTGGGTCCCATTCTGGGAGAAAAGGTGGCATACAAACATAATAAAGAAATAAATTCACTAAAGCATCACATGGGAAGGAGAGCTATCTTTCTCTCTCTCTCTCCCACCCTATATCCAAAGATTTCAGGGCAGCTTACTAAATCATCAGTTCAAGACAATAAGCAACTACGGGATAGGTGCAGCCTAGAGAAAATCAGTTCCATCCAAGGGCTTTTTATAAAAGAGCCAGGTCTTGGCTTGGCATTAAAACGACCCCAAAGCTGGCACTGATCAGACCTCAGCCGGGGGTGGGTGGGTGGGAGTGGGGATTCCACAATGCCCTGTCTTGAGACAATGTTTTGAGTCAGGCTTGGGAAGACCATGCGGGGAGACTGGAATGGGTTCTGGACGCCCCCTGGGCAATCAGAGCCCAGAGGCAAGGCGAGTACTTACTGGCATGGACCTGCAGGCAGCACTTGGCGCAGGAAATCAGCAGACTGCTCCCGTCCTCGCCGATGTAGGAGTTGGAAGGAAGGGGCTCAGTGTTTTCACCACTCGAGGTGAAGCACATCTCTGGGATCAGGGGCTTGGTCTTCCGGCTGCTTTTCAAAGGGGGCTGGAGGGAAGCGCTTTCGCCCGAGGCAAGGGGGGCTGCTTCTTTTTCCATCTGGGAGGCCTTGAAGGAAAACACAAACACACGTTTTACCCCAATATATTCATTACTGAGAGAGAGACTGGCAGTTGTGGCTGCTACTGCTGCTGCTACTACTGGCAACTTGGGAGTGTGTCCAGAGGAGGGTGACCAAAATGGTGGAGGGTCTGGAAGCCATGCCCTATTGAGGAGTGGCTTAGGGAGCTGGGATGTTTAGTCTGCAGAAGAGAAGGTTAAGAAGGGACAGGATAGCCATATTTAAATATTTGAAGGGATTTCATGTCAAGGATGGAGCGGGCTTGTTTTCCGCTGCTCCAGAGACTAGCACAAGGAGTAATGGATTCAAGCTACAGGAAAAGAGATTCCACCTGGACCTCAGGAAGAACTTCCTGACGGTCAGAGCTGTCCAGCAGTGGAATCTGCTGCTGCCTCCCTGGAGTGTGGTGGAGTCTCCTCCTTCTTTGAGGGGTTTTTAGCAGAGGCTGGATGGTCATCTGTCAGAAGTGCTTTGATGTGGGTTCCTGCATAGCAGAACGCGGTTGGACTCAATGGCCTCTGTGGTCTCTTCCAACTCTATGATTCTTTGATTCTACTTCTTATTACTTTATTCATTTATAACCTTTACCCTAGTAACGAGGACTCAAAGCTACTTACAACTATAAAATTTAAAACCGTCTAGAGAGCTGAAACCATTTACTAGTCATCAAAAGATAATACCAAAAAAAAAATCAATGAAACAGAGAAGCATGCTGTTAAAAGCAGATCACACTCAACTCCTAAAAGGCTCGACGTAATAGGAAAAATTTCAGTTGCTGAATAAGGAGATCAAGGAGGAAACCACCCCTGCCTCCCTAGGACCAGAGTTTGGGAGGCTCGCTTGAAACCGACTTTACATGGGAGCTACTTGCAAAGTGCAAAGTGAGCTTGGTGGGGGAAAGGCTCTAAGACAGCTGAGAGACTTTGCAAACAGCATCTGCGCGGTCGGTCCCAGGTGAGTCTCCGTACGTCTTTCATGCTCCCTACAGGACAGTCCATAGGTTCCGCTTTTCAAACAATTCCGTATTCTGACATTGCTCCTGTCCCTAAACTGTCAGATAAGCAGGGGAAGCTGGTATGCTGGGATACTTAATGGGAACGGCCGCCTCCCACAGCTGCTCTGTCTTTGTGCTAACCTGCCTTTACAGTCAGAACTGCTAACAGCCAGAAACATCAGTTTCACCTGAATGGATTGCTGAGCCCCCTTGGTGACCACGGCAAACAAATGTTTTAACACAGAAGGGGGCTTTTTCCCCATCTTAGGGGAGCCGGGGAGCCATTCCCAAGACCTTCTGAGTAATCAGGCCAAGAGGAACAGGGGCTCTTGCACCCTAGTTCATGCGCAAAGTGCATGTTGCACCCATCAAGTTGCAATGAACTTTTTGTGGGCAACCGTGACCTTCCATCCACGAGAGAACAGGGAGGCTGGGCAAGGCACTGGCAAAGGGTGGGCAAGCCGACAGACAGCAGACGGGGGTGCGGCAGCAGAGAATGAATAATGCTTGTTGTATCAGGCCTTTCTTTTCCCTTCTCCAAAGGGCATAGATCATCAAAATGCAGCAGCTGCAAAACATCTTTAAAATATGGCGGGTTTGGGGGAGACCAGGGTGGGCAGCAGAGGAGGGGAAAGGCAGGAGGGAGGGAGAAAAGAAGGAAGACAGAGGACTAAAATCAAGGCTCTACTGTCCTTCCCCCGCCTTCCTGGCATCCTCTCCTGCTCTTTCAGCAAGATCCTTTCTCCAGAAGGGCACCTCAAGGTTTCTGGTAGCAAAACCGGAGCAGAAGAGACAAAGGAGTAAACACAGGCCAGGACTCCTTATAATTCATTATACAGCAGGCAGGCACTGTGCAACCTTAGAGCGAGAGAGACACTTCATTGTCAGTCCAGCAGAATAAGGAAGAAAAGCTCCCTTGCCCAGCAACACAACTACAACACAACACGCTGTCACTCCCCTCCTTCCCCCATAATCCTAACACCTTGAAAGTGCCCATCTGTGTGCAAAAGGCACCAGAGGACCTTTATGAGAAAAGGGGAGAGTTCGGCCAGCAACCTATTGGGGGCCAGAAGAGCCAAGGTGGGATTCCTGATTATGGGAGAAGCAGCTAATAGGTGTGGGGGGGGGTTTGTTGCAGAGTGCTTCACACCTTCCCTTCTCTTCCCTTCCTCTGGAAGTCTTTGCCTTCTAGTACTCATCCCCCCCTCGACCAGAAAACCCACCCAAGCTAGAATGGAAAATACCTGGAATATAGTTCCAGAGAGAAAAACTACCTTATTGCAGAAGGATTGTGTAGAGAAGGGTTGTGTAATATATGGCCCACAGTCTATTGCGTTGCTATTGTGACCGAAAAGTGTGCCCCCCATAAACCCTGATAAAAAGAAGCTTCCCACCTTCACGTTATCTTAAAAAGTCTGCTAGATTCCCTCCTTCCACAACTGATCAAAATTGAAATCAGAACTGATGTTGTTCATTTCCTTTTTTTTCAATTTCTGGTATATCTTCGGGACCCTGGAAATTTTTTTAAAATAAGTGGTAGGTTTTGGGTGGGTTGTGGAAACACAAATGCCGCCCTTTTTGAACTGTTTGACAGGTATACTTATGCTATCTTTTTCAGGGTGCTTAGCGGACCCCGTGTGCCTTGTTGGGAGGGGGCTGGGGGTGAAAACTGGCTCTTGCCCCCTCCATAGTTGCCGCCCTGTGTTGGATCTTGAATGCTTTTATTGCAAATAGAGCCGTTTATAATCAAACTGAAAGGCATACACACATCCAGAGCAATGGATTCCATGCTGCTTCCTGGGAAACTCTGGGTTTCTTTCTGAATTTATTAAGTGGTTGTCACTTTCAGCAGTTTAAAACAGGAACAATTGTGTCCCTGAAGCTTTTTTGGGGGGAAGGATTTTTGCATAATCTTGTCAGACAAAGTCAATAGCTGCAGGATGAAAACATCTGGAGTGCCACAGTTGTCCGCTCTGGGTTTAAATGTTAAAAAAATAATCACAAGGAACTGTGTAAGTTCTAGAGGTAATGTAGGCAAAAGTGGAGGTGATTGCCAGTTCTGTCCCTTTCTTGTATATTCCCCCCCCCCCCATAGGAACCTGGATGGGTGGTGTTAAAGACAGGGCACTGGGCTAGACAAACCCCTGGCTCATGCCGGCTTGGGAAATCTTACAGATCTTCTGCCTCAGGAATTAAACATATCTTTTGCAAAGGGAACTGTACTACATGGCCAATTTCTAATGTCCTTCCAAAGCTAAAGGTAGCAATGATTAGATGTGGGGCATTAAGCATGCAACACCTGGTAACCACTGCCAAGAAAGATCTGCATTCTCTCCCCACCGCACCGCCCCAAAGCTTAAGTTCCCAGAATGCAAAATCCCAGCAGCACCTTCTGGTAATCAAAGAGTCCCGGATTGTGCTCAGGAACACCCCCTTAAATGTTATCTCTTATCTACTTTAATGACTGGGAAATTAAACTGAAATTAAACTCAGGAAAAGAGAGTTACACTCTATCTTTCTAGTTGTTGCTCCATGCTACGTGGATTGAATTCCAGATGATCATCACAGACAGTAACATCCCCAAGGTCTTTTCTGCAGCCAGGCAGATTAACCTGGCCTTATAAAGACAGCTCTGTCATACTTCACTAGCAATTGTCACGTAAAGGCTCAAAGAGACAGTGGTCAGCCTTAAAACTTTGGCATCTCCCCTTTGGAGAGCTTCTAGTCACAGCTATGCATAATCTGCCCAAAAGATGACTTTCTTTAAAGAGGCACCACTAAGAGTACCTATGGCAGTAAAAAGAGGGCATTCAAGTCCCCAAAATGATCTGAATACCTCAGACTACAGGGAGTTCTTGTTTTCCAAGCAGCCTCCCCTCCGACGAAAATTATCTGCAGAGAGAAAACCAGTGCAGCAAGAGAAAAAGTTGGGCTCAGATTTCTTCACCTGTTACACACAGTGCAGACTCTATGTCTGTTTGTCTCTAGGCTGGACATGCCCCCTTACCTGATTATAGGGATAGAACAGGGTGCAAATGGCACAGTAGGGCTCGCTCAGTGCAGCAGCAGCGTTGAATCTCCTCTCGGCTACAAAGTTGGGGGGTTTGTTTTTCCACTGGAGGGAAAGCAAGGATTTCAATTGCTCAGGGTCACCAACATCATCTTCTCCGGAGAATGGGAGGGTTTCTGGAAAACAAGAAGAAAGGAAGAGAAAGGGCTGGATTAGGCCCAAAGGCAAGACAGAGAAAATGGTGTGAGGAATGCTACTGTATGAGCTTTGGCATCAGGAGTCTTCCCTTGGATCCACCATTTAAAGTCAATCAGCTGAACAACTAAACCACTGGGAGGCTCCCTGAAAACTTCCAGCTGTTTTAGACAACAATCTCTAACATCCCCCATCACTGACTACATTGGCAGGGGCTTATGGGACTCACAACCTAAAGCATCCGGAGGGCCCCACGGCAGGCAAGTCTTCCAAGAGCCCCTCCAGGACTAAAATAAATAGTTGACCCTCCATACCCACATATTCTGCATCCACAGAGTCAACAATGCGGGCTTAACAATATGCAAAAAGAAACTGAGAAAGAAAAACTTCCAAGTTGTTCTCTATCTTATATAAGGGATACCATGTCACTGCAACACTATATATGATAGGAAAAGCAGGCAGTTGGCATGGGTGGGAAGAATTTAACGGTACCAACCAACCAAATTATCCCAACACGGAGCTAAAAACAACATCCCTTATTTTGCAAAAATGCATAACTTGACTAACTCATTCTTCAAGTTTACTTGAAAGAATAATTTTAAAAAATTCAGATTAAATTTAAAGCTAAACATACCACTGCTTCAGAGAAATAGCTTGGGGCTAGCTAAATTGAAAGAATCAAACTCTAAGACATCTAGTACAGGAGGGAAAGAACCCTTTGCTGCATAGAGAGAGGTTCTTGCCCCCTTCATTTGTCAGCTGTCATCCCGCTATGGGTTTATCCAGTGAGCCGATCTGAGCACTAAGGAGTTCTGTCACTGGAACATGATCATGCTTCAACTGCAGGGAACAGGTGTTGACAAAATGGCTGCGCCGATCGATTTGCAAAAACTGCTGCCTGTCCCCAAACGTGCCAAGGGAGAAGGGTCTCTCTCTTCTCCCAAGTTTGTCTTGTTAACACTGGCAAGAGACAACACAGTGGAGAGGCACCAGTACCTCCTTGATAGAGAGCAAGGAAAGTCACAGTATGATCCAACAGAGCCTGACATGTCTATGACTTGCTCCCTCTCGAAAAAGCATGAGTGATGTGCGGCAAAGCGCCACATGTCCGATCTGGCAGAGACAAAACCACCGCAAAAGCCAGGAGTAAGATATAAAGGATAAAAAAGATGGCTGTTGTGTGTCAACTGTAAATCCAGCTCAGTCTCTGCCTCCCTGCCATCCAGAAGCCAATTGTGAAACTCCTTCTGAGACAATCAATGCTCACAGCCACTTTAATTGTTCAGGGGAGACCTGTCAGCTTATCAAATGTCAAAGTGCATATTCTGGGAAGGAACAGGCAAGCCAGGTCTGTGTCTGTTAATCTATAATGGGGATCCAGCAATGAAGTCTGATTGGCAGAGCTGCCACAGAGAGGTACAAGGTGGGGTGGGAATGCTCCCCCAGGTATTCGAAAGTGAGGTGAGGATAGACAAAAACAGCCAAGGGCTGTTCTGAAGCTGGGAGGTAGAACCTCAGTACCAAAAAGCCCTTAAGAGGCAGGCTGGGACTTGGCAGGAGGACAGTCCAGAAGGATGAGAGGAAAGAAAGGAAAAGGAGATTAACAGAGTCTGAAAGGAGAAGCAGTGTGTGTGTTAGACTGTACAAGTTTGGGTTGGTTCTCTTTTTGTCTTTTTTGTTCTAATTTGTTCTACTTTGTGAAACATCATGTAGACTGTGAACATTCGCTAGGGTTAGGGGCACAGGACCTCTGTGAAAGAGGGAAAACTTTCTAGGCCCTCCCAAACCATATTTAACACACAAAAAATAATGATCGCCATATTCAGCCCACCATAGACTCCAGTGAGGCATCTGGGTTCCTTCACAAGGCAGAAGTAGGGGGCTGGTGGGGCTTACTACCCCCTCCACTGCTGCCCCACACCATTTTTAAGAGGGACTTGCAAGCCTCGTTCACAGTTTCTCTGTCTCACAAGGTTTACAGTCCCTATTAAAAATGGCCTAGGGAGGCAGCAGAGGGAACAGCAAAAAATCCGTGAACAATCAAATCTGCAAGAGTGAAACACACAAATGTGAAGGGCTGACTGTACATATATTTGCAGGACACTTTCTAGACACGCAAAAGACATTTTAGATGGGCATGGGGTGGAGAGGGCTGGGGATGATGGTAGTCACACTGGGAGTGCAGGTGCCTTGAATGTACCAACTCAGCAATTATTACAAGGCAGGCCACTATTATTTCTCTGGACTTTAAATATTTTAGTACTGCACTGTCAAGAAGCGCAGAAGGAAGAGGAAAGAGCTTACCTGTATAAGAGAAAAAGTAGCTTTTCTGTTTGGAAAAAGGAGGCACAGTCTTGTAATTAAGCCTCAACATGCAGCCTTGCAAGTTACTTGTTGTGTGTCTTCAAGTTGTTTCGAATTACAGTGACCTCAAGGGGACACTATCATGGGGTTTTCTGGGGCTGAGAGCACACCCAAGGACAGCTAGTAGGTTTCCACGGCCAAGCTGGGAATTGAAATCCAGGTCTCCAAAGTCGTAGTCCAGCCCTCCAACCACTATACTATGCTGCCTCTAAATTACTAGCCTTTCATAATTGCCCTTCCGTGTTGAGCAAGCCAACAACAGGAAGCTTTTCTGTCCTGTTTTAAAGAAAGCTCTCCACCAAGGGAGTTGGTGGCAGATGGATGTTGGTGGTGGATGGATATGGTGCTCCGAGCTGCCTCTGTGTGCCCAGTCCAATAAACAGTTGCTGGATGGCCCTTTGCTGGGGGTGCTTTGAGTGTGTGCTCCTGCATGGCAGAATGGGCTTGGGCTCGATGACCCTTGTGGTCTCTTCCAACTCTATGATTCTATGATTTCTATCCAGCCCTGGAATAAGAGGCTGCTGTACCGGTGCAGCCAGCCCAGAAACTGAGGGGGCTTGTGGAGGCAGGGCGAAGCAACTAACTTGCCATTTCTTGCTCACTCTTCCTTTGGTCAGCATGCTCTCTGGTATGCCTTCAACTCCCTGGGACAAACAGCCTAGTTGCTGGCCCTGAGACCACAGAACAAGCCTGTCCTCTGCCTTTGCAGGCAAGGTCTATCCACTTACCTTCATCGCTTGAAGCTTCCTGTTTCACCACAGACAAGGGGGAGCGGGTTGGCGGCTTGCCCAGTGGGTGTCGGCGGCTTTTCTTGATCTCCATCTTCAGTTTCGAGAAAGTTGAAGTGGTCTGGGTAGGACAGCAGAAGGGATTGAGGATGGAAAGGAGGAAAAAACAAACAAAAAGGAACATCATCACTTCATGTAATTCTAGAGTCAACAGATCCCTCCACGGTAAGGACTCAAAGGGCTAGGGTCAGAACATAGGTCTCCGACCATAGCAAAAGTCCACATTCTGCGCTGGGCTTACTCTACATTCTGAAGGAGAACGCAAGTATAACGCAACTGTCGAACCTGCTTAAATTTTTGGTCTAATCCAGGTTTCCTTTGGCTCTACTCAAAGGAGGGACAAAGGAGTTCCATGGACCACTGATAAGGTCTTCACAGCCACTCCATCCCAAGCACTGCCCAACCATTTTAAACTGCCTTGGCGAGCATCACAAGAATTAGAAACATACTAAAAATCAAAATGGCAAGAACCAAAGCATTCTGCATGTGCTAATACCTGTGCAAACAACAATGACATGGAGCTCTGAGGACAACTATTATTTCCAATGTACGGAGGCCACACTCTGGAGTTATGTTAACCCAATAGCAGAAGAATGGGAAGTCCCCAGAGACTTTTGGACTGCCACTCCCAGAAGACTTCCTCAGTATGGCTCATGGTAAGGGATTATGGGAGCTTCAATCCAGAACATCTGGAGGGCTGGGGGCCCTTGTCTTAGCAGAATCTTTTATGGAGGTTTGCCTGAGCAAATGTGACCCATTAAGGCAAAATAATCTTCTGCTTCTTACTGTGTCAGAGTGTTGATTCAGAGTGCTTAGTTTTATCAACGCCGTAGTCTCGGAGACCTTGAGATGTAAGCGTAAGATCTTCTCCACACAAAATGAGGAGGTTCTAACTTGAACTGCATTCCTTCTTCTTGAGAACAACATTCCAGCCCTTACGGTCCTCAATAAAAGGATGCACCAAGCAACAGTTCTTCCCCCAATGTACTAGAACTTGTGAATTTTATTATAGAGACTAAACACTTACAAGGAGGCCCGTTTGTGTGGCAAAATATATTTTAGACCTCTGGGATCCAGTATAGAGGAAGAGAAGAGCTCTTTGAAAAAGAACACAGGTTGTGTCTCCTCCAGGGGTAATGCAGCCTGCCTCTGTATAGGAGTGCTGGATGAAATGATGCATGAAGTTACCATTTTAAGACAAGACGAGTGAATCATGACCCAACCGTTATTATTTATACAACCTACACAAGTGTCTCCGTTTACCAGGCAAACTTCAGGGCGCATTTTGATTCCGGGCCAAATCCGACACGTTGGTTGCACCCTTCCCCTTAAAAACGTTCCATTCAGAACTCCTGGTTTGCATTTCAGGACAATCTGATCAATGCAGACAACTGTCACACCTACCTGCTTGCCGTTCTACACGCACAAATCCACCCAAATTTAAAACCACGGAGGTCAATTATGTGAGAAACGCTTTGTCAGAGACAGAAGCGGTTGCCTAGCAATGGTGACTCAATATTGCTATAAGTCACTCTGATGAGTGAGCATATGGAAATGTCGTGTTTCTAAAAATTCTCTGTTCAGCGGCGGAAAATGTTTAGGTGACCTTCCCTCGGCTATGTTCTTTGAGCATCACTTGAGGGAAGAAAAGAGATTTTCTTGTTCCTTTTCATCCAGAAATGAATCTGTTTAACAAAATCAATTGCTTGTCACTTTTTAAAAGAGGTGTGTCAGGAAGGGCAAGATTCCTCAAACTGAAGCATGCAGGGCAGAAGTGGAGAATCTCCAGGTCTCCAAATGATTGGACTTCAGCTCCCATAATCCCTTTTAATTATTTCTGCCCATGATGGGTCTATGGGACCCTATGGGAACTGAAATCCAAAAGGGCTGGATGCGGGGCACAGTTCCCCACTCTTACACAGTGGTTAGAGAAAGACTTATTTACAAGATTACCAGGACAAAAACATTATTTCCTCCTTTGCAAAAGCAAAACTCCTCAATCTATCTGGTACTAAATAGCGTTGGTTTCATTCTTGCTGTGATGAGGAAATCTACTTTTACCAGCCAGTCAGAATCTTTGAACTCACAAACTACAAAAGAGTCTCTCTGCGTGAAAGTCCATGCATGTGAATTTTTTTGAATTTCAAAGATTCAACTTTGCCGCCTCGTCTTATGCAAGAAGCTGGGCATCACCTTGATCTTCTCTTCTGTTAACTCTGGTATGAAGGAGGACTTCCTATAGTGACAGAAGGTGGGGAGGAATTTGTTCGTTTGGGCTTTGAAAAGCCTCACTGCAAGGTGAGACACTCTTACCATTAAGTGTGTGCTTATTTGCTTTTATTTCTTTTATATGGATGTGTGTATGTATCTACATTTTTATGCATCTGTGCCCACAGATACAAACAGCTGGTGAAGAAGCGGAAAAACTCTCAATTTTTATGGGACCATAACTGCTTTCTCAAGGTTGTTATCCTGAAGTAACACTCTCCACCAGGGGACAAATTCCCAAGATCATTCCCCTGTTTCCATTCACAGGTCAGGTCTTCTCTGTGGAACGCCAAAGCTCTGGCCACCTGAGACAACAGCCAAATTCTTTATTCATTAATTCATTCATTCAAAGATACTGATGTTGGAGATCTGAGAGCACATGCGAACTGGAATGCTGGGTAGGAATGTGGGAAATTCTGGTTCACTCAGCCATGAAACTCACGGATGACCCTGGACCAAACATTCATTCTCTCAGACAAGGCTGATGTGACGATGCTGGCATGGGGAGACATAGGACATCTTGAACTCTTCGGGGGAAGATAAATGCAGCATACATGTACATAAAAAAATTATACATGCTCTTTTGTTTCACCCTCCCTGCTCATCCCTTCCCACTCTCCAAATACACAGGCATTAACCCATTCTCCAAAACCAGGTATGGATTAACAAGGCCTTCATTCTGGCCTTCTAGCTTTCTTTGCTCTTCGTAGTGGCTGGCCCTAGCCATTACAATGCCTTCTTCAAAGACTGCAGACACAGTTTTAACACAGTGAGACCACAAGACACCAGCAGGCATATAAAGGGGAAAGCTTTCTGCCAAGGCAAACCCTATGTTCCAAGCCCT
The DNA here is from genome assembly GCA_948474755.1 of Ctenosaura bakeri. NCBI lineage: Eukaryota > Metazoa > Chordata > Lepidosauria > Squamata > Iguanidae > Ctenosaura > Ctenosaura bakeri. The sequence continues at coordinate 47,720 of CAOLHI010002238.1, forward strand.
TCTAACACACCAGCCATCCTGCCATCTTTCCACCGTTTGGAGCTGCCATAACACAATGGCTCCCTGGTCTTCCAAAGCTCATCCAGGTGATCTTACAGCAAACAGGCACAGAAGGGGCAACAAACAAAGATGAACCTACAACAATATATAAGGGCACACACAGAAGGCATCCACAAGCTGTAGGAAAGAAACAAGCATAAAAAAATTTATTGCCAGGCTACGAGCCACAGGCATTTCACAATCAAACAGGGCCTCACATTTCATCTGCTACACCCATACACTGGCCAGCAGCACAAACATGAACAAACACAGTTCTGCTTTGGCACTGGGCAATTAAGTGTGTCACAACACAGTCTGGATTCTTGGAGATTTCTGGCACAGCCTGCCATGGAGCACTCCCAGGCAAGAAAGGCACTTTCCCGTCTTTACAGGGAGTCAAACGCATCCCGGTGCCATTTCAGAAGTGGGCAGGCAGCCACCTCCTCCCCAGAGGTGGCGGCCCCCCATTAAGCCCAAAGGATCTTGTCGATTTTCAACCGGATTTTTCTCCAGTCGGCCGCCACTATGTCCGAGTACTGCTTGTACAAGAGGTGCCGCAAGCGGGCAACCACGTTGCGGGGCAGAGCACGCTTCCCTCGGCCCCCGCGATAGCTAACGGCGCTTCGCCACCTCCGCAGCTCATCCGGGGGAACCATCCGGGTAAACAAAGCTGCCGCGTATCTCGCCGGCTTGCCGCTAACTCGCTTGAACAACTCCCGCCTCTCCCTCTTAGGGATCCTCCACAAGGTGATATCGTCTGAGCGCAGGACCGCCTGAAACAGGGTTAAGGTGGGTTACTCACACTGGAACTTAACACACTCCCCACACCAAATCCACCGCGATCAAAAGCATCCCTCTATTAAGGCTATAGAGCTCAATGCACCACAGTCCTTTAGATAGCCCTAGCCACCTTTCCAGAGCTAGGAATGGAGTGCTCAGTTGGTAGCAGGCCATCTCCAACCACAGCTCCCTGAGTTTCTTGGAATCTATGAAATGCCTAGCTTCTTTCTAATTTATTTCATTCCAACAACTACAACTGGTGCTCTGTCTTTAAAAAGATTGTGTGTGTCTACCTTCCCCTCACCCAAGGAGAGGGTCCAGACAAGTAATGTTAGCTCACTCAGAAATGGAACACTGTAGACCAGCAGAACAATTTCTCAAAGAAAACTTGGCCCTATTTTTTTGCATCTTTCTCCTAGGAAAGAGCTTGCCTCTAGTGGACCCAGTTTGCTGGACCATTTTAGGGTAACCTGGAGAGAGAACGCAGAGTCCCAAGTAGGGGAACTCATCCAGCTGTCACGGTTCCGTTTTAGAAGATGGTACAGCACTATTCACTAAATCTCTGTGAGTTTTGCCATTACTGTGTCTCCAAGGAAAAATAAGAGACAAGGCAGGAAGCCTCCTTCTGATGGGCCCCCTCCCTCATATTTCCCCAAAAGAGAAAAGATGGAGACTGATCTCTTTGGTTAGAATTTCTTTTTGGAAGAAGGTAGGACAGGAAAGCAGGGTGAGATCAAATCTATACTAAGATTTAAAAGAGAGCCTGTATATGCTAACTGGAGTTAATGACCAGGCATCCTTCTTTCTGCAGTCTCATGCCTATCACCCATTTAAATTTTGCATCAGAGAGACAGTCTTGGAAGGAAGATAGTACTCAGCTGCTGGAAAACTCTAAAAACAAGATTCTTGCTGCTACAACCATGTGATATAAAACAGTGGTTTTCAAACTTCAGCCCTTCATATGGTCGGGACTCCCAGAACCCTTGATAAACCGGCTGACTGGTGCTTATAGAAGCCCACAGCCCAAAACACCAAAATGACCAAAGGTTGAATATCACTGATACAAGGGACAGAAAAACATGGAAAACAAGTCACCTAACAAGCTCTTCATTGTCTGAAGTGCAAAATAGAGGGTACAGGAGGGGGTGTGTTTGTGTATCTGACAAAGAGACAGAAAAGAGAGAGCACAGTGTCTGTAGGCCAACTGAGACAAGGGCTAGAGAAAATCTGTGTCATCTTCCAACGTGTGAGAAGACAACGATAAGAAGAAGACAAAAGGTGTACAGGAACAAGAAGAGCCTACCCAGCTGAACTGATGAGGTTTCACCTTAACAACAAGCCATTTCACACCACTGAAAGATCACATCACCTTGCACCCCGAGACAGACTTGCAGTGGCCAATCAAGAGCCATGTCTGTAGAATTTCTATCTACAATATGTACTTGATCTAAGTTCTTGCTAGGATTCCTCTTTTCCCAAAGCAAGAAAAAACCACAGAGGGTTTTTAAATCCGGCACTTTTCCACTGGAGAAACTATTTGTAGCCACAAAACTCCATTCCGAGATCTCTCTAAGGAACTCTTGTGCGGGCAAAGAATGGGATGCCGTGCCAAAACCTCTACTGTATTGCTGCCAAATTTAAAAGGCATTCCAAGCATACAAGAATGATGAGAAAATTAGGTGCTTTACGAGGAGACAGGTGGGCTTCTTAGGCTGCTGAAAAATGGAACGATTTTAAGCAAGGCACAAAATATTCTAACTTTAAAAAAAAAACATGAGAAAACCACGCAGCAGGACAGTTTAGTGAAAGGCTGTAGATAGAAGCCAACAAGTCATCCCTCCTTTTGTCATCTTACTATACCAAAGACACAGAGACCAAATAGCAGGCTGTGATACAGATTTCCTAGTTCTAGTATTTACATATCTAAATAGTAAGCCCCCCTTTGCCACGGTCCAACTTCTGGATTGTGTGCAAAGATTCTCCTACGGAAGAGCACAACACATTGCGTCATACATTAAAAAGAAAATGGCATGCTCACAAACTGCAAATATTTATTTCGTTGTGAAAGTAAGGGTAGGTCAGCATCAAAAGCAAGCACAAATAAAAATTTTACTTGCCAGTTTATACCGGACTTGTCTGCAAGGAAGAGACCCAGCTAAACTGCCCTGCTTCTTCACCCAGAGGTGATTCTTAGTTCTCATTTAGTGTAACTTTATTTTAAAGTCTGGATTAGGCTGATGAGGACCAGGCCACTGTCCTGGAAGTAATGGGTTTTTAGGGCAGAGTGACGATGACAAAGGCTTTCTTTGCCATAATTTCCCAGGGTACCTAATGTGCAATAGCCACTGACCATACACAAACCTGTCTGTCTCAAAGAAAATCTCACTGCAGAACTTTGCATGTTCCTGCAGGCAGGCTAGATGCAAAGTCTTGCCAGGTACAGCCCTGGGCATTCTTTTCCCCACAGGTAAAGTGATATTAACAGCATGACCTACCACACGTTATGGCACTGGAGGCATATACAGCAGGCTGAAAGACAACACAACTAAACAATTAAGTTCATGCTAGGCTCAGCTATGGCATGCACATCCGTGACATGTTCACAATGGCAGCCACATGACATCTCCCAGCATGGAATTATTATTTTTTTAAACATGGCCACTGTGTTAGCTGATGGGTTTTGCCCGACACTGCTCCTGCCAAACCCCAGGAGCAGGGCTTCTGCGAAACAGGTTGCCTGAGTGGTCACACACAAATGGATCTTGCACCTGTGCAGAGCCCTAACTAGATGTTCTAGAGCAGAGCATTTCTGGAGCCCCACTTGTTCTGTGCAGGCGCAAGACCTACCTGTGCAACACACAGAGACCACAAACAACAGATTCTTTCAGGTCCGCCTTTGTCAGTTCTCCAAGTCAAGGAGAGAAGGGCAGCTCAACCCCAACGACCTGGTCGTACTTACAGCGCTCAGGGCAGGAAAGACACTGAGATGAATAGTTATAGTTAAGAGGAGAGAGGGGAATGACATACCAACAAGAAAACAAAGTGGTCCCAGGCTTTGAAAGCACTGTGGAGGAGGAGAACATAACGCTGTCCCCTCTACAGCTGAGTACATTTTTATATGAAGCCTGGGCCAATGTTACACTGTAGGGTCTCAAGAACTGTTGGCTGTCCAAGAAACACCACAGAAACTTTAACATGGGTTACCAGAACAGCAAGGTAGAGTGGAAAATAAAGAGCCTTTTGATAGCAGGCGGTTCCTGCGTGGCAGGGGGTTGGACTCGATGGCCCTTGGGGTTTCTTCCAGCTCCATGATTCTATGATGCGGTGGCATCTACGTTCCAAGCAGCCATCTCCCCAGTTTCTATACAGATCATGTTTTAAAAACCAAACCAAACCAAAACACTCCCCGCTCTCTATGCAATCCGGTTCTCATTTCATCTCAAGGATGAAGAAAAAAATAAAATGGTGGGAAAAAGAAAAAAAAAGCAGAGAGGACAGCTAAGTGTTTGTGTGTGTGTTATAAAAATGAACATTTTAGCCTTGAGGTAAAGATAAAGGGCAGCTCCGTGTGGCACAGTTCAGCTTCAGTCAGACCTGGTAGCTACTTTCCTTGGCACTTCACAATCAACTGACTGTTATCCAGCGGGCTGAAAGGGCGATGCCTTATGCACACCTCCAGACCAAACATGCAGGGGTGAAGTGACTTGCTTGGCCTAACCCTCATGCAGGCAATCTGTTTTTTAAAGTGCACTAAGTGACTGAATCACAGGCATTCACACAGCAAAACATGGAGAGCCTAGAAACTCACAGAACCTTAGTTTTGAGTATCCGGATACATTTTGCCCCAAATGGTAAGCACCACAACTTCTCTTTTGTATGTTAAAACAGAACAACAAAACCAGACATGCCAGACAGCTGAGACTTTGCAAATCGTCCAGGACAATGTAAAACACCTACCTCTTAGGTCTAATTCTACAACAAGTCTGCAATAAAAAGGTGGCTCTCAGAGACAAGGATTCCCCATACGTCTGGATAAGGCAGACAAGTACTTGGTCTCTTATCATATCCGTCTGCTCACAGAAGACTTGAAGTCTGAATTGTCCAGGCAAGCAGAGCAAAGAATGCAGGGGGTTGTGGGCCTTTCCGTCCTACACTGTTATAGTGCTATTATTCCACTTTCAACATCCTGTGGAATTCTGGGGCTTGTAGCTTACTGAGGCCAAAGAGCTCTCTGGCTGAGAAGTCTCACTGCATTTCCCTAAACTGCAAACCCCCAGAATTCCACAAGCTGTTGAAAGTGGAATAACAGCACTGTAACAGTGTAGTGCAGAAAGGCCCTCAGTCTCCGAAGCTCAAATTCACCATGCCCAAGAAACTATCCAGGTTATACAGACCGCATCCTACTGAATTTGTCCCAACCTGGCCTTAATTTGTTCCAACCTACTCCGATTTTATTCCTGCCCCATTCTCTTTCCACTCCTGGAGAAAACTAAAGGAGTGGCGTTCTCTGCGGAGGCTAATTCTCAACGCTTTGAACTGTGAGGTTCACCACAAGCACTTGCTGCCCCCCAACCGCACGCTACCTGCAATTTACTGGGCTCTGGAAGCACTTCTGCATTCTCTTCCTCTTCTTTCGCCCCGAGGTCCAAGGGGGCCACCGACTCCTTCGTGACGAACCGCTCAAACACCTCCTGGCAGGACATCCGCCTCTTCTCTGACAGGGCCTTTTTGCGCCGTGGGACCACGTAGAGCATCGGGATGATGGGCCGCTGCTTCGACTCTTCCTCCTCACTGGGGGTTTCCGAGGTGAGGGAGTTGAGGGCAGGCATAGGGGGGGTGCCGCCTTCCTCGGAGGTAGACTTGAGGGGACTTGCTTCAGCCCCTTCCTCTTCTGCAGGGGCTCGCGGCTGGGGGTCTCCCGGCTTTGGCAGCGGCGGCTGCGGAAGCAAGAGCGGAGGCAGAAGCTGGTGCAAGGGGAGCTGGGGAGACGGCGGCAAGGGGCTGGGATGCGACGGCTGTTTCTTCTTCCGTTCCCCTTTGGCTTTCGGGATGCGGACCTTCGGTTTGCAGTCTCCTGTTTCAGCAAAAGAGGGTCAGTTTAGAAAAGGCTACCGAAACACACACACGCGAATGTGAGATTCTTCACCCTGCCTTTTCATTCAGGGGTGGTCGACTGTGGAGGGGCAGCAGTCCTTTATCTCCCTTGTACCTGCCAAGGGCACCAATGAATCTTGGCACAACCAAAGTGTGTCATTTCTGGCCACCATTTTTTTTTTAAATTCAACACCTAACACACATAGCTATACACAACATTCATAAAAATGAAAAGGCAAAACATACAAATAACAAATCTTACATAGTTAAACTGTAAATATATACCTAACCAAAAAGAAAGAAAGAAAGAAAGAAAGAAAGAAAGAAAGAAAGAAAGAAAGAAAGAAACTGCAACAAATTAAAAGGGGAGGCTGGGGGGAAGGTAGGTGAAGCAAACTGCTGCATTTCGGAGTGAAAAAGTACCGGAAAATCACCCAGAAACTTTTGAACTTTTCTGTGTGTGGGTCTAGGGGCTGGGGGAGAGGATCAGGAACCATGCTGTTCCCCTTTTGTTGGTCCCAACAAAGGCCCACGGGTAAACAGAATATTTTCCATGTAAATCTCTGAAGCTGACCTACTGAAGAATCAATGCTTTACACTCATGAATCTACACGCTGACTCATCGGAATGCAGAGACAAGGCAATCTAAATGCTGTGCCAAGGCCTTAATAATTCCTGTAAATCATGGGTGCTTTTATCTTGCACAATTTATTCTACTTTTGCTGGCCTTCGCAAGGCTGAGAAGCTTTACCCTAAAAGGTTAGCCACCCTTGGGCCGAGTCTGGACTCTGCCTAATTTCCAAAGCCTCCGGCAGGCAAGCAATTTCAGACCTCTGGCAATGGCAATCAATCTCTCCCTTTCCCAGGAGCCCAACGGGTGGGGAGGGAAAGACAGACAAACAGAAGGAAGTGAATGGAAAAGGAAGCAAAGGTGGGTGAGAGAGGTACAGAAAGGTGGACGAAGTTTGCTCACTTTTGGTGATGGCTCCACTGGTAATCACTAGAAAAATGGATCCCTGCCCTGATCTAACCCTGTCTGATAACGGTGACGACTCCAAGACATCTAAACAGCAAAGTTAGAAAAAAGTTACAAAGGAATAATGTCTGCTCCCAATTGAGTATCACCAAGTGCTAACAGCAGCCTTAACTACAGTTGGCCCTCCACATTCACTAGTGTTAGAGGTGGAGGACACTCAACAAATGTGGAAAGAACACAAGTATCAAAACGCAATGTGTGTGTCTGTGGAAAGGGGGCCGAGACACGGTGGGGAGAACAGGCAAGCAGGGTCCAAACCAGGTGAGGGAAAGGAGGGGGGGGTTGTTGTAGTGGCCCTAGATTTCTTCTCTCTCGCCCATCTCCTTTGGGTGTGAGGTGGCACAGAGAAAAGGCTTGTGGTGCTGAGAAATTGGGCTGCGAGCCATCCTTAGTGGCGAGGCAGCAACTGATGGAGGAGGAATAGAAGTGGGTGTTTAAAGGGCTGCATGGCCTGATACAAGAGGGAAGGTTCCCCCAGAAAAAAAGGGCCAGGCAAGAGATTAGAGAAACTCGCAAATAATCATATCCGTGAAAGTTAAACCTGCTAATGTGGAGGGCCAAGTGTAAGCTTGGGCTGGGCAACCTGTAGCTCTCCAGATGTTGCTGGGACTCCAATTTTCGTCATCTCTGGCCAAACCTTCTGCCCCAGTTGCCATCTACCTCATCTCTTAAGAAGCTGAAGACATGCTTCTATGGCGAGAGGGGAGCTCCGCCTCATCACTGCCTTGAAGCTCAGTTAAAAGTTCATTGCACACATGAGCTCTACCTCTGGGTACGAGCCGGACAGCTGACAGGACTTGGGAAATGAGGAATCAAACACAGCCCTCTAAATCACTTCTCTGCCAGGCGGCTTCTCCTACAAGGTCTTGGAAGGCCCTGACAAGCAATGCTCGGGAAATGAATCAAACCGGGGGTCTGGCATACAATGCCATCTTGGGACTGGAGAAGTGTGTGTGTGTTTCCCCCAATCCTCTTCTCATCGCTTTTCTACCTCTCTCCACCCCCCACCCCGGAAAACCGTCACTGCTATCCATTTTCCCGTCATGTTGTCAACTCTCGAGGGCACTTCTGTGAGCGGGCAGACAGATGTCCCCATATTTTCTCATCTAGACAAAGAATCACCCATAAAACAACAGTCCTCCTTGCTCCCCCAATTTGTTAACTTACCGTTCCAGAATACCTGCCCTCCCTGAGATTGAGGTGGGGGGGGGAGGACTGAGATTCCCGGCAGCCACCAAGTGGCCCAAGAAGGCAGTCACCTCGAAAGCAGCTTTTTTTATTGGCCTGGCCGTGAATTAATCAAACTTTTATCTCTCCCACTCCCACCAGTTTCATGAATAAAGTTATCCAGTCTGTTGAAAAGGCAGTAAATAGTAAGCGGTCCACGGACAAGACATTCCCCCAACTGACCCCCTCCCCAACTTCTTTGTTAAGAGATTATGCATTTTTTTTCCACCTGCAAGATGCCTGGATAACCCCTAAAAGGTCACTCATGTTTGAGGATAAGGACAGGAGACTGAGGATGTGGGGTGGATGTTGTGGGAGAACAAACCGGGGAAACTGCTCAGCTCTCATCAAGATCTGATAGTAACCCCCCAGGCGCGCGATACTAACATCAGTGCCTAGCAAAGCCTATTGGACCAAACCAGACATATGGCTGGTAGGGTAGGGTGGAGGGTTAGGATGAGAGAGAAATCAGATAAGCCGAAGCTTAACATCAAGCCCTAAGACATGATTAAGCCCAGGGTGAGATGAAGCTGCTAAGACTTCCCCCTTGCAAGAGCCTTTGCCAGCAGACATCAGCACCACAAGATTCCCACAGAAGACTGGAATTTAGAGTGTCTTATTTACACTCGTTTGTTCAAAAAAAGAACAAAGGGAAAGGTTGGGGAGGAACAAGAGCACCGGCCTAAAATAGTCAGGGGTGTTATTTGTAAAGCAATGTTTTCGGATAAAAGCTGTGCTGTTGTTTCGCAAGGAAAGGGCTACTGAATTTCCTTGGAGGGACAAACATATTGAATGTAAAGTCAAATTGGATTTCTCCTTGGCTGTACAATGGAAGATCGTATTTATGCCAGGCATGAGGAAGAGAAAGCTGCCCCCACTATGTGCAATCTCTGAGCAACCAGAGAACTAAAACGGACTTCGAAACAAATTAATTTGAGGGCAGGTGGTATGCGAGGCTTAGCTCCGCAGCAGCCTCCCCATAATCAGGTACCATTCAGATATGCTGGGATGCATATCTAACAATGAAATAATACGCATGTATGAATTCACCTTATGTGAGAAATGAAGAACAGTGTAATGGCAGAAAAATGGTGTATCAGATTAAACAAAAAAAAATCCTATCTATTAGAGGTGTGTGTGCATAATTCTCTTACGAAGCTTGAAGCAGAGTTTGATTGGGGGGGGGACGGGACACTAGGTTTCCATCCAATCCAAAAAGGGGTACCTGCAGTTCCAGTGTTCATAGGAAACGAAAAGCCCCACATGAAGCATCCCAGATCCAGCCCTGAAGGCTCTTCAGCCAACAAGTCAGACTTCCAGCAATGCAATTGTAGGAGGAGAGAGGGGAGAATCCTTATTCCACTGATGCTGGCAGTTAAGCAGTTGCCAGTAGCAGGACTCAGCTCTAATTTAAAAGCTGTTCATCTCAAACAAATGCAACAATTCATCTCCCTCCCCTTCTCCTCTCAAGGCTCTTTGGCTCTGCCTGTGACACTTATCTCTCATCCCCCCAGGAGACATTGGCACTTTTCAGGCCATTTATTTCATGCTGTAACTGTTGGGGCTCGCACAGAAGCCAAGCACGTTTTGCTCAACGCCAGGAGTTCTTTCGAGATGGAGCGGCAGGGAGTAGCTTGCCCTAGTTGTCTGACTCCTTTGCCACACACCATTGGCCCACTGCTTCCTTATCTTGCTTGAGGAGGAGAACAAATGGGCCTAACATCATGCGGAGCAAGAGGGGTCAGGGCATTTGTATCCCTGCACAAATATGCCAAAAAAAGGAGTTACGGGCACTGCACAGTGGAAGCACAGCTACACACAGCTCCTTTATGAGGTCCTACACATAGCAATCTTTGCTTCTCTTAGCATTTTTAAAGCCCACATTTTCCTTTTCCAAAAGCACCAGAGGAAATATTAAAAACAAATGTTAATACAATTACAATCTATATATAAACGACAAGATTAAGCAGAAATAATTGCCCTATTCAGGTGTTCTACAGGCCCACACAATGAGGGGGCGTTCGGGCTCTCGGGAGACTTCTTTTTAATTAAATGTGTTTTTCACAGCACGCTAACGTGAATGCCGTGTTTAGATATTCCAGGAACACAGATCCTGCTAAAGGAAGCCAAATGGGAAAAAACATCAGCAGAATTGCTTATTTTAATTCTGCTAGCCATCACAAGGACATCTGGAGACTGCAAAAACAGCATCTCTGATCAGCAGAAACCCACCTTCTGCCCCCAGGCAGGTCCTTGGTTTTCAGAGGCATCTATTTCTGTAGCCACAGGCCTCAAATAATCCTCTCTTACGTTTAATGGACAGGTGAGAACTTCTAAAACCCCAGTGTTTGCACGAACTAACTCTCCCGACCTTCATTCAGGCTAAATTTACCAAACCTACCAGTAATCCAAACTTGTTGGAACAGAACACACTTCAAGAAGAGGTTGACAATTTTTGTACTTTTCTAGAATTTAATTTAGATGTTATGTTCTCGCATCTTCCAATGATATGTAGTGTGTGAGTAGAGCTTCCCATCAATAAAGCAATGGAAGACAAGATGTATATTGCAAGTTGGGAAACTGGGAGGGAGAGACAATAGAAGGAAGAGTGGCTCACAATTGATGCCTTTCTGACCAGTCAGAAAACTGGCAAGCATATTTCATCATTCTTTTCCCCTCCTTTTCCTTGACACGCCATTATTTTTTATAGAGCGCAGCTCCTACCAGCTTGATGAAAGGACTATAGCTGCTGTCAAACTTTTTTTGTGTTCTGTGCTGATTTGTTTTGAAAGGGTGGTTGTATATACTCTTTGTTACTGCTTTTAGAAATTGGTCGGTGCATTTCATGATAGTGGTAATGGTGATGATTAATAAGCGGCTGTTATAAAACAACAGAACCACCCTCCCTGACAGCACACGGGTCTCTTGTGTTTTAATGGAAGATGTTAGCCAGACACAAGAGGGATGGAAGAGATTCCCACCCATGAAATATTGAAGAAAAATGTGTCTTCTTTACGAAAGCATAAGCAGCTTTGGGAGGAACTTCCAAAGCCTTTAAGGTACAGATGGATTTGAAAAACCAACAGATGTAGTTACAGAGAACACTTCTCAGCAAGCACAGATTTCCTACTGGTCAAGCAGCCGCTGCTGCCCTCAACCCAGAATGAATAATGCTCAACCAGCAATTTATAAATGCATTCTGGAAAAAAAGAAACCAGTACCAGTTTAACCTCATTCCAAAGTGCTGTTCCGAAGATCTGTAACTAAACAGGCTATAAATTAATTGTTAAGAAAAGCCAAATTGTGGTCAGTGGGGAAAAGGCATATAAAATTAAGATGACTCGCCATATATCTATCTGGTACTACTTTATGATGCTTTTCCCAGTGACAGAGAACCAGGACCTATGCTGATCTCTGACTGCTGTTTCGCCCGTCTGGTGTTCCATCTGGATTGTTACTGGAGGCCAGAAGAGATGGTCTCCCTCCTCTCACACAAACCACACCACTGTATTCCTAATTCTGCTGGACTCTGCAAGAATTTAATGGCAAGGTTTTGGGGAAGCTAAGCTTGGCTGAAAAGAAGGGGAGAAATATGGCCTGGTCTTCCTTACAAATAGCGGTTCCCATCAGGTCTATGAACACTTCTAAAAACTCAAAACATGCTACATGAGTACTTGGCAGTGGCATCATTTCCACAACCACTACCACGATCATCATCATTCTTGGAGAAAGAATACCCTTTTTAGTAAGAGCTGAGCTAATCATGACGAAACGCAGCAAATACACACCACAACCTTACCTTCTTTGTTTTCTGACGCTTTGGGTTTTTCTTCTTCATCCAAGCCTGGAAGTCTCTGTTGGCCCTCCTTCTCCTTGTCCTCGCCCAAAGCGGCTTCGGCGGCCATGGCCTCTCCGAGTGCCTTCTGATCCTGTGTCTTATGCCTTCGAGGTTGGCTCCGTTTCCTGTTTGCCCTGAAGTTTGAAATGGGAGAGAGAAACATTAAGAAGAAGAAGAAAACCCAGAGGAAGAAGCACTTCTGAGATCAGGATACCTTCAGCTAACCACAGCCTGAGCAAAAACAAGTAAATCCCTCCAGGACTCAGCAAACAATGAACATTATAATGTACTCAAAAGGGCACCATGAAATTCTATTTCTAGTCATCTTTTTCTACCTTTATTATTACATCACAGCTGTAGAACACCATACACAGAGTCAAAAGTATTATGGCATGGGTAATCCTGACTTTGATATTCAATGATGTTTCTCCACATTTGATTATTTTTTCTAGTTTCTTCCTAGCTGCCCTACCAAGTCCTCATCTTCTTCTGATTTCACTACAATCTCCATTTATTCCCAGACGCACATTCTTCCTATTCGATTTCTCAACATAACATTTCCTTTGCGTTTAATGATAGTCCAATCTCCAAAACACAGGGGCCGTAACAAGTCAAGAGACTATGCCAACATGCTTGCCATAACTATCCTTCCCAAAAACTGGCAAGAGAATTTTGCTTCAAAAACCTCTCTCTTACCCAAGTAGGGAAGGAAGATTTACCTGCAAGCTTCTGTGTCTGACAAACCTTTGCAGGGGTGTGTAAAGTTACTTCACTTTTAATTGAGCTTCTTATGGCTTTTTGTCCATTAAACAACACTATCCTACTCGTCATCTGCACAACACTGTTTTTGGCACAATACGTTTTTTCTCTTTGCTTCTGTTTAAAGAAACAGTTCTCATAAGGTTTCGTTTCCCCATGACACACACACTCACCCATTCCCTAATTTCTGGATCAGAGCCATATAAACCACATTTCAAGTGTGGATATCTACTTCACACCCTGAAGTCAATTCATGAAAATACTTGAACACACCAACGGAATCCAAAAGGTGCTGGCATTCATGGGAAGATACTTCAGAAGTCTTTTCTGCTAAGACTGGTACAATGCAGAGGCAAGCCATTCTCTGTTTCCAGTATGTGTCCCACAGCCAACTTCTCTGAGGCCCCTCAATATAACATGCATACATCGTCAGTCTAAGGGCACACAACATAGCAACCTTGTGGAGGCTAAACAGGATTGGGTCTGGTCAATGCCTGCCAGAAAGACCAACTGGGAACTCGCAACTTGACACAACTTGGGCTTCCTTCACAGGATGATGGCAGGATATACATTCAACCCACAAACCCTCCCTAGCAGATCAGCTCCTAGTCCTCAATACTTTGGCTGCTGCTGCCGCCTTAAAATTCTGAGATTTTGATCCCCTTTTCTATGTTATGCCTCCCTTTCACTGCTCTGCAGAATGCTTCTTTGCTCAGGTTCCAGGCACCAGTAGTTGCTTGTGTTCTGATATGGCTGGCAGTGAACAGATCTCATGGACTTCAGCCACTGCAAGATGTATTCTGCCCTGCAAACAGTTCCCTCTAATTACTGTCTAGTGTAGGGATGGACAACCAACCAAGGTCCAAATCAAGCGATGCTTTGTTGCTTGTCAGCTTAGTGGCATAAGGAAGGAGTTTTTGCAAGAGTAAGCCATGATATTGCCCAAAGGGTCCATAGCCTCTGGAGATTCTGGGCTACTTTCTAGGCCCTGGCAGTTGTGGTCCAACACACTTGGAGGGCACGAGGTCACAGAAGGCTATTCTAAGGCCAACCAAGAACGAAAAACAACAAATATTGCTAGCGGGAAAGGGATGGGTGGAAACTGCCCAGTGCATGAGCAAAGAAGTACTTCCTTCATGAGTCTGACGCATTTCAAACAGCTCTTCTTCAGGGTCACTCTTCAAACCAATTTCCACTTGGAATGTCAACTGCACTCAGATAAGCACAGGCTCTATGAAAAGAAGAAGAACTGTGGAATTTCCCTTCACCCTTGGGATCTAGCCATTCTGCGGACCTCCAGTCACATAATGAAGGGAAGGATAGGGTGCCACTGGCTTTCTCAACAGCGCGTGCGACCACTGAGCAAGTGAAGACTTTCCACCACTTCACGTGAGCTGGCTTGCAGGCCAGAAAGGGCAACGTAACACAAATCTGGTTTGGTGTCTCCCGGCACAGGCAGCCCATTTATACAATCTTTCTAATCCAAAGAAACTTTGGGAAATGGAATCGCCACTTGGTATTGACATCATGCTCTGATGACCAATTAGCTTTTGCCACAATCAATTAGTCAATATGTAAATAGGAACAGTGTGAAAACAACAGCTTCTCTAAGCTCGGCAAGGATCAGGACAAAATCAGGCACATGCTGGAAACATCAAGGGCAGTGAGACGTGTGGGCAGAGATGGGAAAGTAGCTTGGACGTTTAGATACTGGTATATACATGTCTCTGTGTGTTTGTGTGTATTCTTGTCTGTGTGTGTTTATTTTTTTCAGGCGCACACAGCATCAAATGATCAGGCACCAGGACAGAGCTTGGAAAAACCTTAGGTTAGTTGCCCACACATATATGTACTAGATCCTTAAACTGAACAAATTCTTTAATGTTACTCCATTTGGAAAAGTCAGAAAAATGCATTAAATCATTGTATTTCTTAAAAAAATTTTTTTTCAAAGCCAGTAAAAGGTTTTGAAGATGACAACAGTTAACTACTACTCAGAAAGCACTCTATTTTAAGTTTAGATATATGTTATACAGTTAAATTCAATTGTGATTTTTGTAATTGCAAGGGTGAACATTTGGACATTTTGTACTCCATTTGGTCTTTGGACTAGGCAATTATTATTATTATTATTATTATTATTATTATTATTATTATTATTATTAGTATTAGTATTATTATTATTAATCATCATTCAGAAAACACTGTTGCTCATGTTTAATGATTAACACATTTTGAAACCACTGTTGATTTTTATTTAAAAAACCCCTCTGGAACATATTAATATTTAACAAATAATTTCCAAGCTCTGCACTAGGGCAGAGTAGAAAAAGCCACTCAAAACTGGCCACCTACAGGGAGAAACCAAGTTGCCCAGCACTGCCCCAGGAGCCAGTATTCTCTGCTAGGGAAACAGATAGGAAGATTAAAGGCAACTTGAAACTCAGAAACCCTCAACCAGCCAACCTCTGTGCTGCTGAGAGGAGACATGATAGGACTGCTAATTTAGAGTTAACAAGGTTTTCAAGTAGAAGAATGGCACCGTTAGTGCGGCAGAGGCCTGCCTCAGCAGAGAGAGTGTGTTTCAATTTAAGACCGCAAGATGCTTTTAGCCAGGGAGTGCTGTGGTGGAGGGAGAGAAGGACTGCAGGAAGGAGAAGAAAAATGAAAGAAAATAATTTATATTTTTCTTGGCAAAAAGGTTGTGCTTGTAAAATCACTGTGGCAATTAATGTGCAGAGATGAGTGACGGCAGGATGATCCCAGAGGGTCACTGGAGAATGCGTTAGCTTGCTCCAAGAGGCAGGAAGATGACTTGAAAATTGTGGCCCGTCTATCGGCAGAGAGCAACTATGGTTGATGTGGGGTATGTGTGTGAGTCAGCTTTGTGATGAAGACTCTGTTGATAGATAATCCGCCACAGCACCATCAGGCATGTACACTACCGAAGAGAACTACCAAGATAAAATAGATGGGAGGACAAAAACATACAAGGAAAGTCTGGGGAGTTAGATATATCCCAAGAGAGGAAGGTGAATGGAATGTGGTATCAATATTGCACCCCCAGTTACATTCTATTGCCTCCTCATCAGATCAATTTGGATGCCAGGCGAAGAACTTTATATAGCCAGTCTGTTTCGATTTTTAGCCTTTGCTGACTTTCCACATCCCTGATAAATAGATCTTTTGATACCGAATTGGATACTTTGTTTGTTTCAATCGTGATTTGATGTACACACTTTCTTGGTGGCCCATTAACTTCTGGCTTGGAGAGAAGACAATGAAAAAAAAAGTTAGGAAGAAGGCATGTAAGCACTCCACAAACCCTTCAGAATACCAGGCCAGGAGAAAAGGCTTATTTTGTTGAGACTGCTGGGAGATCCAGAACCCATCATGGAGGAGGGAGAGGACTGGAACGGTGATACAGCAGCTTCAAGTACAGCTTGGTGGAGACTATGACACTTATATAGACACCCCAAAGGGAGGGCCATGCGTGTCACCAGCACTACAGAATTGCAACGGCTCACACAAAATGTAGTCACAGTAATTAAAGATGCAAGAAATCCAATCTCATACAGTCAAACAAAAACTGTACTAAAGGACGCATGAGTTTTGCCCAGTTTCTTTGTCCAGCAGGAAGAGGAATATATCATGGACAGAGTAACGGGGGGGGGGAGTGTAATGGAGGAAGAAGAAAGGCACAAAGATATTCTAAGCTTTTTTTTATTCAGCAACAAAAAGGATGAGAAACTTCTAATTGTTTTTTTCCATTAAACCTATAGGGTGGGGAAAATTTATGTCAAATTTATGACAGCTTAAGCCAATTCTATGCTCGAGTACTGTGCAGAGAAGTGGAAGGTGTATATATACTGGCCTAGCTATATGAAGACCTCCTTCAGGAGGATTCTGAAACTGAATCCTGAGTGGCGTAATAAATCCAGTGTGGCAAATAAGCTCGACACTCGACAGACATCCAGCAAACGCACAAGAGAGCTAGCGCTGCGCAAGTCAGACATGGCATTGTTAAATGACCTGACAGAGGTATTTCAAAATTGGGAAAGGATTGCACAGGAAGAGAAAGACGAGCAGCTCTCTGCCTATGCTAGAAGGACAGGCTGAGGAAGAAAGCAAAAACAACCAGGGAGGGCATACCTGATAGTCATGAATTAATGCCAGGCTACAACGCAAGCCAGGCTTGCTCACTCTCTTCCACAGAAGGAATAATGCTAAAGAATGCTGTCCAACAGAGTGTAAAATCTAGCCAGGAAGCCATTTTAGTTGGAAAGCTCATCACCACTGAACTTTCAACTGCTGACATCAATGATCTTGCAAGGTTGCTGCTCTCCAAACTTGTGGTGAGTGAGAAAGACAGCACTCGAACAAAAAGAAAGCAATGCTCCGTATTCCTGGGGAAATGGTTCTATGGAGGAAGCAGGTCAACTGACTACACTATGTGCTTTACAAGCCCCCTGCTGGAGCGTACATTTCTTGATCCAAAAAAAGAGGAGAACATTTGATGGAATTGTCCCTGCACTCCCAAGCAGGAAGGGGAACCACATTCCCTGAAGGAGGACTAGGGCTTTTAGTTCATCACTTTAGTTGTGACAGCATGACTCCTGGTGCCTTCTCTCAAAGCAGCTTTTCTATTCACAGAGGGAGAAACGGAGCACAAATGGTTGCTTACCTGCGGAGCATCCTTTTTTTCAAGGCATCTTTTGTCTGATTCCAGGCCTCCAGTTCCGGGCTGGTTAACGCTGTGGGTTTCATGTGATCCAAGGGGGCGATGTCTTTTCCTTGCTTCCACAGGTCATAACGGTCAGGTTGGAGGACTCTCACGAAGACGTCCATAGAAATCTTCACCGTGTCCTTCCGGCATGTACACTGAAAATCAAATTCCAAATGCTCATAAGTCTAGTGTCTATGAGAAGATATCGTAAGGGGAACAATGCATATTAGAAATTATGCAATGGCCTCCAATCTCCAAAGCATCTCCCTGGATCCTCTGCTACTTGAAACATTCACAAGGATTGCCAGAAAAAAAAAGTGAAGGTATCAGTATACATCAGACAGTATATTGGCAAGTATATGTTGCTCCTGATCAGAAAGTGAAATGTGGATGGGATAAGAAACACCTTGCTGTGTAGTCTGCAAAAACTGAGGGGAAAGGAGGACATGCAAAGTAGAATCAGTGGGGAAGGTTAGCCAGAAAGGTGGGGGAAAACAGGCCCAGGCATGAGAAAAGCTACTGACAGAAAACCCAACAGGCCGGGAAGAGGGCAATGAGGTAGAGAGCAGAGGCAAGGATGGGCATTCAATATGGCAGAGACTGAGCAGCTATGGAAGGAGTTGAGTGAAAAAGAGGTTTAGAAAAGACTGGGAAAATTGGTAGAAGGGGTCAAAAATCCCAATACAGACTCAGAACCAACCAACCCAGTCTGCAGGCTCTAACTTTTTGCCTGAACATCAAGATGAAGTATGGTTTTGAAAGTGATGCTGAAAGGGTTGAAGGAAAGCAACCCTCGCCAGGTTCTCTCTGGCTCAGGCCCCATCCCTAGAGGGCTGTCCCCCTCCCATCACTTCATCCGATTTTTGTTTCATTCCAGAGAACTTCAAGGCATCACCTTCTGCTCTGCAGCAAAAAACAAGTGTCAAACCAGGGAGCGGTAACAACCCCCCTGCGCCAAGCTGGGAGAAAATATTTATGGCCGGGCGATCTCCGGCAAACCCAATTCGTTTAATGAAAAATAGCAGAGGAAAGAAAGATCTCGGAATGTAATTTGGCCAGGGAGACACAGGCCCACAGATGGTGCTCACGCTTCAGGTTCCTGGCTGGGCTGAAGCGCTCCCCGACGCCTCCATCAATAGTGGCTTAAGGGATTTGTATCGAGCGGCTTTCCAACGGTTCGCCCTTCCTCTTCCACTAAGTAATTAAAAAAGGCACCTGAGTGTATTCTCTGGGAAGGAGCGACATGTGGTGGAGTACACCAGGAGAAAGAGGGTGCTAGTCTATTCCGTAGAAGTGACAATTCGGGATAAAACTATGGAGAGAAGGAGAATCGAAACAGTGCAGAGGGATTCCCAGTCCATGAAAGCACTATTACCAGCTTGCCACTCCTCAAGCAAGGATGAAAAAAAGGGAGCAAGGCAGCCTTCTAATGTGAAGAACTTTCTTCTTTGCTCATCTAGACAAGATTCTTAGTCAACATATGCAATGGGGAGGTTAAAAAGCTGCCGTTTCCTCCAACAAGGAGACAAGTTAAGTGTCTTAAACTAACTTTCAGCCACTTTAAAAGCTTCAGCCATAATGACTGAGGCTCACAATTGTTTGCCTCAGCCCCAAATACAAACCAAAGGAACACATGAACGGAGGCAAGAGCATTGGGGTCACACCAGCCTTCCTTCCAATTGATGAAGAGCAACAGCTATTCAGAAGGGGGCTTATCTGAGTTGAGGCAAGAGCTGATGTCCTTCAGCAATTTCCTTCAGGGCATAGGGAAATGGCTCCACACCTTGCTAAATCATGTGCGCTGCGTGGAAGAGGTCCCTGCTCAGTGTAGACAAGGCCGGACAAAACAGTTCCAGCTCCTGGTGGTTCTTCCACACCACACACAGCTGCAGGAACCACAGAGACCTTCCTCAATATCTTTATTTGTACAGGAAAAAGAGTGAAGAAGCGTTAATGGGTCACCCGGAAAAACAGGAAGCCCCTGAGGGGCGGACTGGGTTTTGGAGCCCCAGTCAACCAGAACTGCACCTGCAAGGCCATCATTCCTGCAATTTCCTGTGGCAGAAACCAATGATAGGGTTCCACTCCTTTGCAATTTTAGTGCTGCACTCCCTGGAGATAATTTATAATTCTTCTAATCATTTTAGAACAGTCTATCCTGCACCTTCCTCTAAAATGATAGATTCCAGAGCAGCGCACATAGAACTTCAGTCATCAATACAATATAATTACTAAAATCACAATATAAATTAAACCTACGCCGTAAAATTGAGAACTTACTCGACTAGCTAAAGTTACACAATCAGTTTTGAATAGGATTTTAAAAAATGAGATGTCATCCCGACACCACAAAGCATACAATGTTGGGGGCCGGTTATACATCCTTCGCCCGGGGATGTCCAGAGTCTTATAAGGCCTATTCCAGGGTCAAAGCACAGAATGCAATTCTCCTACAGACAGAATACAGAGGAGGGTCTCATCTGACTACCGGAATGAACAGGGAGGTAAGTCAAAGGGGAAGTGCTCTTTCCATAAGGAATGCATCCACAAAGCAATGCAGAGAGTGTGCGGATAACTCTCTAAGAGCCCTGTGTAACATGAGCCATGGGGAAATGGACCGCCTGGGTACAAAACGGAGACATTGGCCTCCAAATTCCCCTGCCCGCTCTCTGTGCAATGCCACAAACTCAACAGCAGGAGCACTCTCCTCCCCTGGGCGCAACCCTTTTACATGCACAAATCTAACGTGATGTATGTTTATACTTCAATTTTAATTTTATTTTATGGCGTACACACTGGCATGAATAATTTACGCCCGGCCTCGATCCTCGGGGGCCTCTTTCCACCCGGGCGGTGATATTTCCTGCATTGCAGTGCTCCTGCAACAGTCCCCCTTGCCAAAAAAGACGGAACCCCCCCCATGCAACACCCCATTTTCTTCCAGCACAGCTGTGTAATCCTTTCTGGAGCAGCAAACAGCCTGGTGCAGCTGCAAATCAGAACGCTTCTGACAGATATAAAGGGAACAGGGGACTGTTTTCTTCTCCCTCCATTGCATCACACATTTTTTAAAATCAGGATCTGAAGCCAAGCAAAACTGTACCCTTCCCCGCTTTGTGTGTGTGCGTGGGGGGGGGTTCATTAGCACTTCTATGAGGACTACATTAACAAACTGAACCCCTTACTTCATGGTCTGAATAAGAAATGTGGGAACAGTGCTTCCCCCATCTCAAAAATATGTTATCACAGCAACCATATTAGCATCTGTGCCACGATGCTTTACCAAAGGCAGGGGACATCTATCAAGAGTCAAACCACTCATTCAGAAAGAGTAGATGTTGGAGGTTTCCTGAAACCTAGCATCTGAAAAGCCAGGGAGGGATATGTCACCCAAGCCGAAGGCAGAAAGAAGTACATGACAAAGAAAAGAGTTGGAGCCACTATTCCACAATGCACTTCCTGTTGGTCACAGTGGAGTGTTCAACTGCGAAATTTCAGAAAGCACCACACAAAGATTCTTCTCAACAAGAAGATCAGACTGGAAGCTTTGGCCAAGCCAAGCTGATTTAATCGTGGGACTGTACCTTAATGTGCACTCCCCCCCACCCCCGGAAATCAAAGTAAAAGTTTGAAATAAGCAGCTGTGAATTGTTCAGACAGCCCTTTTGGTGACATAAATAAACTCAAGCTATCCTATTACTTTCGCGAAAATGTTATTTACTGGGATGGAGCCGAACATAAATCTAATAAGCAAGGGTCGCTCATCTTTTCTGTTCTCCGTTATGATGACACCCGCTCTATTCTAGAGGAGGAAACAACACTGAACGCTTCAACAGGAGCAGAAGGAACAACATAAATTTATTGTCATTTTACTTACATTACAAGACTGTTTATTTCCTGGCCTCTTCCTCTAAAAGTACACGCTTCTTCTTTTTCTGCTTGATAATATGGAGGTTTACATATTGTTTTTAAACCAGTAGCAACCTATTCCTTTTGTTTTACCACATTGTTGATGGCTTCTACTATCAATGTTTATTCTCTAACTGGGCCAAAAGACACATTCAGCACCTTCATACACAGAAAGTTTGTGAAAATTTTGTGAATACCTCTTCGATGTCTCCCCACCCTCAATCCCAAGCCACCAAGGTTCCAAGATTTCTATTGCTAGCTTGAATTAAGAGTACAACACAGAAAAGCAAGCCAACCACCTACTGCAGCAGCATGGGGCAGAGAAAGGATGACAAAGACAAGCTGATGTGGAATGGATGTTCTTTCATTGCTCTTCTGAGTGGCATACCTACGGGACCCTACACTTGCAGGCAGCCAGCTTGAGAAAATCTGATTTTTCACTAGGAAACTAGTACATCCCCTCCCTCCCCACATCTTTTGGGATCTGGGGGAGCATTTTCCCCACTTGGATCTGTCTAGCTGCCAGCAAGAAATGACAGACTAGAACCAGCAGCAAGCAAAGAGGGTGTGAGGTTGCCGTTCGCTATTTGCAAAACCTCACTCTTAGAGAAGCAACGTGCCTTTCAGTGTTGCAGTTTCTAGGTGGTCTGACCTATGAGACACAAGCAACTAGAAGATGTTGTTCCTTTACATGTGCCTACACGGAGAAGAGTATTTCTCACCAGAAGTGTAATCTTCACTTACGGGGGACTCCCTGAAATTCTTCCAACAAGCTCCAGAATACCACTC
Source organism: Ctenosaura bakeri (assembly GCA_948474755.1). Taxonomy (NCBI): domain Eukaryota; kingdom Metazoa; phylum Chordata; class Lepidosauria; order Squamata; family Iguanidae; genus Ctenosaura; species Ctenosaura bakeri. The sequence continues at coordinate 69,917 of CAOLHI010002238.1, forward strand.
AAAAACTGCTCATATGAAAAGCTGCTTGACTGCCTTTCTACTGCAAGAGATTCTCGTCTGGAATCTCCTCTATTTCTAGCCCTCACCTGCCAGACTAGCCAGTTCCCATCCTCTCACCAACTCCTTCTTTGTGTCTTTTATCTCGGGAGTCTCTAACTGCACCTACCAACGCATTCGAATTTCAAAGGTGGTAGTTCAACATGCATATCCACTGTACTTTTCCTACTGGAAACTGCTTGCTCTTCAAAAAAAGGAAATCTAACTGGGCCATTCACTTCCAGGAAGAGAGACAATGGATGAACAAACTGGGGCACAAAGAATGCACGAAAGGTTACTTCAACCCTCGGAACAGCCGCAGAATCCCAAGCTTATAGCTTAAAATGCTACGGGAGCAATACAGGAGGCAGTAATTGCTGCCACCCCCTTCCCTCCCCAGGCCCCTAGCCATGTATAGCACAAATTGATTGGGACTCTAAGTCTCTCCTCTATCATAATCCACCTGAGGATAATGCAAGAACTCCCAGAAAGCTAAATTAGCGAGCGTGGCATTTTTTCTCCTTTACAACTGAAAACCAATAAAAGGAAATGAGGCTTCTGAAGAGAGCCCACGAAGCTGACGGTTTGGCACTGGAGAATTTTCTTGAGCAAAGAACTGCTCCCTTCCATCCCTTAGGGCTAGAAGACCCTGAAACCACACACAAAAGGGTGCGCATTTGGGCTGACAGGGGTATGAGGGGACAGTTCTTGGGGCAGGTAGGAAAAGGGCTCCACAAGCACACTAAGGAGGCTGCAAGAACATTCACAGATAGAGCAAAGGATGTGAATGGGCAACATCCCCATTTGATGAAGCAGGAAGACCTCTGCTGTATCACCTACTGCTCTCTCAGTGACTATGTGCCTTGGTCTCTTGCTGCAACTTCCCATCACCTCTAAAGCTCCTCTTTAACTTCTACCTCGCGGTCCTCCTCCCTGCCTCCACCCTTGTGGTTCTAACCATACTTGTTCTGTGTCTACAGTTAAGCCCTAGGGCAATGCAGGAACCAAGATGTCCTGGCTTCTGCTGACACAACCTAGACCTGGAGTTGCCCAGGCCATTCTGGGAACCACGGAAGACAGACAGATGATTGTTCACATGGATAGCCTGGGACATGTAAACCTCAACACAGCCCTTCAAGCTCTGGACTGTGGGCTTCCCACACGTTGTTCAAAAGGCTGCTCCTTCCTCTCCGAAACTTCCTCCCTCTCCCTTGGCCCACAGTGCTCCATGTTGCAGGCAGCTAACACTTGCTGTCTTATCTGGCCATAGGTTTGGCAAGTCCTCTATGGTCCCTGTGGCTCTTTTCTCAATTTCATCAGGCAGGCCACATCCTTTGGGAAACAGCACCAAAGTGTTCCAAGGGGAAATGATTCCCCCACTGGCAGCCGGATGCCACAAATGTTCAACCAAGAGAGCATTTACTTGGCCAATAAACAAACAAGCCAACGGTTAGAGTAAAAGTGCCAGAGGCAGACTACTGGAAAGGTGCCCCAGCACCAGATTCTGGACTCCAAAACCCCGACAGGAAGCCTGCTGGAAGGGTAATACTCCAAATCCACAAACTTCAGTATGCACCTGGCCCAATCTACTCATTTCAGTAAAATCAGAGCTGGTTCCGCAACTCCAAGGAGTATGTCAGAATGACAAGGTCATCAAGTGCATCTTCCGTAACTAAATGGCAACAAGGCAGCTGCTCGCCTGTCACATCCGAAAGTGACAGATGCCACATTCTTTTAAAAAGCAGAAGTACAACTCCTGCATTCTGGGACTCTGGGATCTAATCAAACGTCTTTGCATCTCTCGCCATCTTCCCTTCTCATTTGGTGCCCGGGCTGCCGTGCCGAAGAGCTGAGGAACAGCGTGGCTGTCACTGAGCGTATCCCAGGAGAGTGACAGATCAAGGAGAGGAATATTCATAAGGCAGGTCTCCCAGGACCAGTAGGAGAGTAGAGAGGAAAGTGAGGTTGGGGGGCAGGGAGGGGGGAAAAAAACAACCGTTCCACGGTTGGCGGTTTGCTTCCAGTTATGGGGAATCAAACGCCCAGCATGGCAGCTAATTGGCTTCTTGAAAACAACACGAATGACTGTTTGCTGGAGGAAGGTCCTGAATCAACCTCTTGGATCCCACTGCCGCAAGATGTCACGACAGCCACTCGTGCATGCACCTTCAAGGGTTTCACAGGTTGCTGCTTTTTCGCAAGAAGGCTCTTGGCCTCTGGCTAAATGCCAGAATAAGAAATGCGAGAAATAAATAATTCACACAGATTCAGCCATTATCAGCCATAAGAGCTAACCATGGAAGCTTGTTCCATTTCTCTTTGTCTTTGAAAGGCTGGAATGCCCTCCATTACAAGAAACTGGGGAGAAAGGAGGTCTGCCTATCCTCCATCTTGTTTCTGAGCCCCTGTGGCCTCTGACCAGCAACTGTTATAAACAGGAAAAGGCATACAGGGAGCTGGGAAGCGCAGATCTTTGTTCCAGTCTTATCTAATATATAAAAGTTTGCTTGTCTGTGTCAGGCAAAGACTTCATATGATTGGCTGCCTAAAAAGAATCTACGGAATCCTGGGATTTGCTGTTTAGAGAGGGGCCTTTAGAATTCTCAGTCGGAGAGTTCTTGGGCCTCAGTAAACTATGACTGTCTTGAATAGGCTGGTTGCTATGGAGATGAGGCCTAGCAGCAAGGCGGAGGGCAGTATATTTCCCTCAGGAATCCAACCTCTGTATGTTAATAACTCTGAATACAGATTGGATTGGGGAATATGGGGAGAAGTTACCGGTACTGGACACAGGCTCTCAAAAATCTTCCTAACAAGTATTACCTGTGAGAAAATAAAATCTCAGGCAACGCCAAGTATATATGCTAGTGCCTTCTAAAATACAACCTCTGTATACCCCTGGGCCAAGCTACACTCTTCCTCTCCCCCATATGGAAAATGGGATTGTGAAACTCAACAAGACTGAAGTTTAGGCAAGCTTAAGTGTGACAACCCACTTTTCCTTTTTACAAATCCAGGTGACAGGTCTTTGGCACCTTCAGCTAATAGTAAGTCATACTCTGGGACAGTCTGAAACCCAGGTTCTGTTCTGTCACTCCAAAGGAAGATCTTCTCCCTGTCTCAGGGATCTGGTGAAGGGGTCTCATCCCTGGTGGCCATTCTTCGCCTTAGTCGCATCTATAGACAAGTGTGACAAGACCTGGACAATAGCTGATGACACGCCATCCATTTCAAGCAGAAAGACAAACACAAAGAGGGACACAAGACTGAAGTTTAGAGATGGACAGGAAATAGTCCGTGGGTCAGAATAAATACAACTGAAGGGAAACGCATGGTAAGGTCTTCTTTTTTCCCCTGAAGAGATGTAGGTAAACCTTCACCCAAGGTACCTGAAAGCCAACCCTTTGCTTCTGAGCAACCAAAGCTCAGCTGAAAGAAATTTAATTTGGTCCAAAAGCAGCCAAAGAGCTCCTGCCCCCTCATCTGCCTCTCCCAAGAATGGGTAGAAGAAAAGGCAACCAACTCTCATCAACGTTTTATCGTGTCCCCCGGATATGTTAAATTATCTTTTACGCTGGCTAATAATCCTCCATTGTAATGAGAGAAATTAAGGCAAATGGCTCATTTTTATTAAAAAATAAGTAATAAAATAGCATAAAAGTGTAAAGCAAAGCCCAGTTCTATATTTCTTGTACAGAAGGTGGATCCTCTTTTCAACAATAAACCATTAAAGCCAAAAGCTGAACTCTATCTGCTCAGCAGAGCGTGCAATGTTAACATAAAACCTCATTTATTGCTGTGTAGAAACAGCAGATTAGATTAAAGATAAGTTTAAAAGGACGTCGCCTCTACAGCTTCTCTTACCATGGGGTATGCAGAAGGATCAGGCCTTTCTTTCCTGGGCAATTTACATATGGCCATAGATAGCAGCAAGTTTCAAAGAGTAAAGGCTCCATGGCATTTTGCTGCTTGACTAGGGTTGTGGAGTAAGGAGCAAAGGTACCACTCCTTAGCACTGAATTTCTGATCTGAGGCATCTGCCCATCTGGATGGGTCTTCGCACACAACTAGCTCCACACCTGAATGTAGAAGAGCACCAATGGATTGCTCAACCAAAGGCCTATCTACTCCAGCATCCTTTCCCTTTAATGGACAACCACTTGCAAATGGGAAAGCCACAAGCAGAACATGAGTGGACCAGCACTCTCCGGCTCATGATCCCCAGTAACTGTTGCACAGAAGCATACTGCCTCTGGCACTGGAGGGAAAATCTCTCTCTCGCACACGCACACACATATATCCATACAGCAGACCCTCCACATTTGCAAGCATTCAGGTGCAGAACCCCCACGAAAGTGGAGAAATTGTGAATAACGCCCCCCCCCGCAATTCCCCTTCCCACTCCCTGCCAGAGCTTCTCCTTCCAATTTCTCTGCCTCTGGATAAGTGGGGAAAACAAGATAAAGGGCTTACTGGTACTTTCCCTTCAGGGAGAGGAGAGTGGAGTTCTGGGGTTCTAGATACTTCTGGTTGCCATCTTCAGAAAGGAGGGGTAGGAGCAAAGAGAGCACCTTTGACCATTACCTGGCAGAATGTGCAGCCACAAGAGAGGACACACCTCCAGCAGTGGGAAGGGGTTTTGCTCACCCAAAAGGGAAAAACGTCCATTTTAAACATAAGCCTTGCAAACCTGGGGTGAGGAATGCAAGGGAATGGGAGGAGGAGAAGGGGGGCAAACACATGCCTCCAGAATCTCGAAGATCAAACCTGAGATGTGGAGGGAGGGCTGTATACACAAACATACACACCTCTCCATCCACCATTGCTGACAGCCATCAAGAGCTCATGAGTTTATCTCACCCTCATTTAAAGTCACCAAAGCTCGCAGCTATCACCAGTTCTTGTGCTAGTGAGTTCAACATTTGGAGAACAGAGTGAGACAAGAAGGTGAACTAGTCTCCTAGTTTAGCTCCAGGGCCAATCTTTCCTAAAGAGTCTTCTTCTTAGTCAATGGAGTAAAAAACAACTTGGTGAACCACTGGACAGTGACAATGAGGGAGAAGTGGGGATATCACAATAAGCTGCCACATGACACATGGTAAATGTGATACAAAATACACATCAGCAAAGAGAAGAAATTTCAGACCTAGTTTAACAGTCTGGAGTTCCTTGGTCTACATTCCTCTCCCATAATCAGAATTTGTATACATGCTTAATTTCTCTCTCATATATACCCACGCTCAGATATTTTCAAAGGTAATCTCAGAAGAAAGCTAAACCACTATGGATAATGGGTTTATGGAGGGTTAAAATATGGTGATGGCTTTTTTTTTGTTTTGTTAATGGAAACTGAAAAAGATGAAGTGAAGCTTGTAAGTTTACCAGCAGGTAGCTAAAGGCTTGCACTGAGGAAGATGAGCCCTGACTGTCCCATTTCTAGTGTAATTATCACCACTGCATTGTGCCTCGACAACATACCAGTTCATTAGGAAATCCACTGGAAACAACCGGAGTGCTTCATAAACAAAGTGATTAGGCAGAGCTTTTGGGGGAACCTTCCTTGGTTTACGTCCTCAGGGTGTACGTTCCCACGAGACATCTTCATTTTCTTCCTGCAACACTAAGTACTGAAGTTTCAGGGCACAACACAGAGGGATAAAATGAGGGGAAGCAAGGACCAAATGGAGCCTCTTTTGTAAGATTTCTTCTCTTGAGCCCATTATCTGGCTTTCCTGAACCCACGAAAACAACATCTCACCAACTCCCAGCATCATTTGAAAGATGCACTCTAACTTTTGTAAGCTAATATTTAAGTTTTTTAGCATTATTGGAAGCTGCCTTGAATCCTATCTTGGGAGAAAGATGGGATATAAATTTAATTAATCAATCAATCAAATAAAAATCAAGGCCCAAAGGCCATCTCACCCAGCCACTGGTTCGCCAAGGGCTAATTCAGTGTGGTCAGTCACCAATGACACCACCAAAAGACAATCAGATTGCTGTGTCTACTGCACCAAGTATTGTAATGCAACCCATTCTTATCTGCCACAACATCACGGATGTCTAAAGTCAGGTCACTTCTGATGTAGATGGACACCAAATGTTCCACAGGACCATAGATAGGAACTTTTCCAGCCCTACCTGGAAGATGTCAAGGACTGAACCTGTAGCCTTTTCCATGCAAAGCATGTGCTCTATCACTCATGTAACTGGAAAGTACCAAAGGGCGTCTTACAGTGCTGGGCACAACTGCGATGCAAAACCAACAATGTGCTGACGCCAAGCACTTTGGTTTGGGCGCTCAACAATCTAGAAGGGAAGTGAAGCAACATTGTGGCTGCTTCTTCGAAGTTCCCAAAGAAAAAGCATCACACGTGCCTTCCACTCAAATTTCACAAGCATGAATTTTTCAACACAGTGTGAGTAGATGGCACAGTGCCCAGCAGAGATGTGAAGTTAAGGCTTGAAGACTTTGGGGTTATTTCACACAAGTGGGGAGGGGGTGTTTCACACTTTGCAACAGAAGCTGGCAACTGTCAACAGGGAACTAAGCAAAATCAAAAGGTGAAGCTTTTTCTTTAAAGGGAGTTTGAATAATATGTGTTAAAACACAAGGAGAACTAGCTTGTGGTCTGACTGTGCTGTAGGAAACAACATTCTTGCAAAAGGTACACTTTCTATAGTAAGAGTGCTACCATTTTAGTGCTAGAAGACAACCTAGAAGAGGGGTAGATTTGGACCAAGAACTACCAGTGAAGCTACCAGTCACCCCGTTATTTCTAACACTGCTTTTATGCCTTCTGCAGGAACAGTATGTGTTAGCATATGCCAGCTCCAGGAAAGAGCTGAAGCACCGTTCTTTTTCACTTTGCGCCAGCACCCTATTGTCTCAATCAGATTTGCAATGTTTCCAAGCCCAGCAGGTACAGAGGTTCAGAGAAAGAGGTTATACGAACAGCAGGGCTTTACAGACCCTGCGGAGCTCAAAAACCCTTTCTGATTTGAAGCTGGTACAAAATGACTCCTGCCTCCCAAAACCCTGTTAAACCTCAGATGAGTGCAAGGAGACAGAGATGTTCTTGTGGACACAGGGCATGTTTCACAATGTAGAATCAAACACGGCAGACCCTGCTAACTACGCAGTTTTGTGTGCACCCTGAAACACAAAGCAATCATCATTATAGGCTCTTTTTCCTTTCCTTTCCTTTCCTCCTGCGAGACAGCCCCACCCGCCTATCACCGGCCGGATCACACCAATTTCAGCCAGACAAGACAGGTGCCAATAAACCCACTGGCTAGATTATGAATGGTGTGGTGGGGGGCAAGAATTGCTTTGCAGATTGAGCTCCTTGAGGGGACAGGGAAAAGGAGCTGGGAAACAAGAGGTCAGGCTAAGCAGCTGAGTGATTTAAAGAGAAGCAGGAAGAGGACTGCAAATGGAAGAACATGCTTCTTGGCTGCAGTGACATCAGTTTAATGTACACATTTATCACTGCAGGGAAGCACTCGCAGAAGGTTCTTCAATTTACCCTTCTGCCTCTCTGAAGAGAAACACACACACACACACCCCTTGTGCATTTCTCCCATCAGAAAGCTTCAAAGCACATCTACTGAGCAAGCCTAGACGTGGCTCCCCCAAGCTACAACACAAGAAAGAAAGAGAGTGAATGAATCTAATTCTTCCCCCAAAGTGAATCTGCTATGAAACAATAAAGATATGTTTAAATACCACCAGTGGTTATTTCTGAGGACTCCTGCGGAAGGCTTTGGCCACAAGAAAATAGCCAAGAGAGCAGAGATGTAAGGAAGGGTATACAGAGCAGATGAAATTTCACAGTGGAAAAGAAAAATACACAACCACAGCTTCTGGCCTGCAACAGAAACCATACTCTGAATTTAACTGGGCCACCACCAACTAGACTCCGTCTATAGTTTGTCGCATTAGTTGAGACCTGGGCAAGGCACTCGTGGTTTCCCTCTATGGAAGTGAACTGCTACAGAAGGTGTGCCAGAAATCTTTTCTTCGATCCATCAGCAAATCAGGCCCGCAGCGCTGCCAAAGGCAAATGGGAACAAGCAACGGAGTGTAGGTCAAAATCCCACAGCTACTGACTGTCTGGTAAAGAGAAAGGGACTAAGAAGGGGGCTATTTTTTTCCCATGAACAATCTCAGGGTGTCCTCTGCACACTGTTCCAAGGATGACAGTGTTTGGTCTCTTTTTGGGTGAACACAACCTGAAAGGGATGGAAAATGCTTTCCATCCTAGAGCCAAATTCCAGGTTAGAGTCTTGGAGGCTACAGTCTAGGAGTCAATGAGGCTAAGCTCATGGGCAAAGGAAGGACATCGGGGATGGTGCCAAAGCAAAAGGAACAGAGTCAGATGCAATTCCTATCAATCTGGAAATTTTCCTGCCAATCACCCAAAGCCCAGCTCATTTCTTGGTATGTCTACTTAGGGGGTTAGTCTCAGTTCAGCAGCTGCTGGCAAAGTAAAGCTCAGGTCCATGCAAAGTATTCAAAATTTAAATATGTTTCAGTACCCACTTGTCTCCTACCTCTGGCCAGCTTACTGCAAGAGTAATTAAAATGCCAATGAGGAAACACTACAGAGTCCCAGTGTTAAGCTATGTGAACGACAGAGTCAGGAGAAATAAACAGCCCATGCTACTGCGGCACCCAAGACTTGGTTTTATTTTGGAATTGACAGTTTGGCAATATCCCTAATTTGGTCAGAGTTCCACACTTTTCAAAATCATTTTTCAGCTGCAAGGATTGCTACACTACGGAGGAAGCAATCATGGAGTGAAGCTGCAGAAGGGGAGTTCGACAATTGCCCTCCCTTGCTCCTCACCCTGCACCTTCTTAAAAGCTCAGCCGTCTTGGACAGATGAACAATCTCCTCACCAGTGGACAGAGAATACGGAGAGAATGAGCTGAAGGAGCCGCAGGCAAGCCATCCTTCAGTTAGCTTTTTACCACAGCCACAAAGAACACACACGCCACCCTCGGCCCTATAAATCAGACGTTTAGCGAGGCAGAGAAGAGAGAGATTATGGCAACCTGGATACTTGGGATTCCATTCCGGGAGAGCGGCCTCATCTCCCCCTCCAGGGACTGGTCTGGGTAATCACCCAAAGCAAGCAAGCTGATTAACCAAACGGGGAGAAACAAGCAATCCTCGGGAGCAGCCGAACCAATCTGTGAAATGTATTCTGCAGAACAATTAATGTAGTGTGTTTCTTTGTGGTAGGGGGGAGGGGGAGAGAAGCTCAGCATTAGCATAGCTCTTCTTGTTAAAAGTGCCTTCAATGCGGAACTTACATTATCCAGGGCTTGTGGGTCCCCTCTCCACTCCCAGCCACCTAATTCCACCCTTTGGAAATAAGTGCTAAATTGCTTCATTTATCCTCGCTGTAGTCTTGTGGATTTTGCCGAATCTTGCATTTTAGGCCAGGAAGTGGGGTGGCTAACAGAGTATCATCGGGGGGGGGGTAACTGAGAGAGAGGGAGTAAAGAACGATTTAACTGAACAGAAGCATCAAAGGCAAAAGAGCATTCCTTGAGGATTATTTATACGACGTATAGATGCATTGTCCTGTTACGTTTTTATACATTCAAACTAAGACTCTAATTGTGGCACGCACACTCTTTCCTTCCAGAGGCATTGTGGCAGCTCATCCAAAGGGCACCTGCTTGCGGAAGCCTGCTGTAGTCTGTAATTTTGTACAGCTCTCTCTCTTTTCATAGAATCATAGAGTTGGATGAGACCCCAGGGGTCATCCAGTCCCACCCTCTTCTGTCATGCAAGAACACGCATCAAAGCATTCCCACAGATGGCCATCCAGTCTCTGCTTAAAAACCTCCAAAGGAGGGGACTCCATCACACTCCATGGAGGCAGCAGATTCCACTGCTGGAGAGCTCTGACCAGCAGGAAGTTCTTCCTGAGGTTCAGGTGGAATCTCCTTTCCTGCAGTTTGAATCCACCGCTCCTTGTCCTAGTTCCTGGAGCAGTGGAAAACAAGCCTGTTCCCTCTTCGACAGGACATCCTTTCAAATATTTAAACATGGCTCTCGATGTCTCCTTTTAAGCATCTCTTCTGCAGGCTAAACATCCCCAGCTCCCTAAGCTGCTCCTCACAGGGCTTCATGGTTTCCAGATCTTATCCCATTTCGATCACCCTCCCTTGGGCACGTTCTTTTCTTGACTGGCAACAGAGGAACTGTACTCCCACAAACTCCAGCTCCTTGTATCCTGCTTCTGTGCACTAGGACCCACATGTGATGCTGTTTCATTGAAAATGCATCAGGAGAGTCAAGGGCAGTTAGACAAGATTTGTTGTATCACTTGAAAGGCACCCCATCGGCTGGGCATCCCAGAGACCGCCCAGGGAATGGGCTGGACCACTCCTAAAACAGGGTGGACATTCAAAGGTTTCTGCTATAACCTCCAAGAGAGACCAGTGATCGAGAGCTTGTCAAAAGAGGCCACAGAATGGAGAAAGAAGAAAAGGGAGAGGGAGAGAGAGAGAGGAATACTACTTGCACGTAGCACATAAAATGGGAATCAGGCAATGCAAGGGGGAAATTGACCCCATTCGGTATTGAGATAGATAATTTTAAAGCTTCTTAGGAGCAAATAGGAGATAAAAGTGAAGCTGTGGAAAATAGAAGACTGAGGCAGCACAGATGTTATCATCTCCCAGCACCGGCTACTATTAATGTAATAGGGGCTATAAGAAATTGCTCTCATCCACCAATTTCCAGTCAAGGTTTGCTCACGAAATAAAAAGCCTGACGTACCGGGGGGGGGCTGACTGGAGGGACAGAACGCAGGCGGGGTTTCCATGGGAAAATGGACACTACAGCAAACATAGCTTTAAAGGTGGGTGGGGGGACACGTTTGACTTGGACATGAGGCCAAATTCACAGAACCTAGACAGAGTTCGTGGTTTTCCAGCACTTCAAACAAGAGCTCAAATTTATAATTAAACGGGATAAGAATGGCCTAAATGGGATAAGAACCATCCCTAGCTCTGTGCACTACCATTACTTCTGTTAAAGTGGGCTTCATATTTTCTTCCAAGTATCTACTGGAAAGAGACAAATCAACTGCTTTGTTTTCCCAACGGCAAGACAGACGAGGAGGTCAAAGGCATCAAGAGTTGCCCACTGGCGTTAAGTAAATGCCACTATTATCCCCAAAGGAATAACACTTTCCAAATGCCCAATGTTTCAGACCAAGGAAGAGGGAAAAGATTTTAGCAAGTGAAAATGGAGCACATTAACAGCCAAGGTTAATGAGAAGTCTAGATGGTGCTTCTAGGCAGACACTGAGAGCAAGTTACTTTGCACCTTCCTGTTGCCCCCTCCCCTCAAGCAATGCTGACCTTCACCAAAAGTAGCCCGCAAGAACTATCTAGGGTAACGATAGATTTCATCCCATCCTTGCATGTCTGCCTCAGGATATGTTTCTAGACTGGGCATAGATGGTAGTGCCATTCACAAGCCTTTGGGCAGGACAGGACCTCAAAGCTGGGAAGTGTGAAACTGTGGGCCTCTCACAGGCACAGGCATTATTGGTTGCCACAATTGGCAACCAATAACTCATGGATCAACTAGCCCAGGAAAGGGATCAAAAATGATAGACTCCTAGAAGCCTCCATTTATCTATGTGGAAAAGTGCAGTTGGAGTATTTTCAGCTGCCTTGGCTAATGCAGCTCCAGGTCTGAAGAAGGCACCAAAGGTGGCACAGGCAATGTCAGAGACAGTTTAAAGAAGGGAAGGGAATTGGTCCAAGGTTCAGCACCAGTGGAGGTCTGGTAGCCTTCCTTCATGGCAAGATCTGATGCCAAATGTAACTACAGTCCTCCCTCCACATTCACAGGTTTAACTTTCGTAAATGTGATTATTCACAAGCATGCATGCCTCCCCCTGCCATTCTCTTCCTCCCATTCCCATGCATTTTGCCCTTGAGCTGAGGAAAAAAAATGGAAAGTAATGGTGGGAGAGGCTCCCACCCACTGGGACAAAATAGGTAAGAATGGCAGGGGGAGCTCCAGAGAGAGAGAAAAGCTGGCACAAGCCTTCCCTCGCCTCCCATACCCTTCCATTTGGCCTGAGAGCTGGAAGAACCTCGGAAGGGAATGGAAGGGGAAAAGTTATCCGTGGCTTTTCCCCTTTTGCGAGGGTTCTGCGCCCTAAAATATATGAAAGAACAGTCAAACAGGCACAGCTGCCACTAAGTCGCACATTCCATTTCAGTTGAGTCAGAACAGGACTTCTGCCGCTAAAAAGCACTACTGCCTTTTTGCTGCTAAAGTCTGACATCGCCACTCCTCCTTGAATGGACTGCGCATCTCAAAATGCACAGGGACCATGACTATTCTTAACACGGCAGGTTCTTTTCTCTTTTCTTTGGCCCAATGGATCTAGCGGCACAGCTGGAGCTTGCAACAGCAGCTGACTGAATTGAGCACCAAAAATATACAAAAGTGTAGGAAAGGAACTGATAGAAACACACACCTAGCGGAGGACAACAAAATGATCTCTTTCCCTCTCTCTCTCTCCCTCACACACACACACACTCACACACACATGGAAAGCTCAGCCAAATGGGGGGAAATAGATGGGAAGAGGGAGGGAGAGAAGAGCAACTGCATCTCAGCACTATCGGTGTTGTGGCATTATCGCTGCGTGACAGCCTCTGTAATGAGCAAGCCATGAGCAGCCAAGTAACACTTGGATCCGAAGTAATGCAAAAATAAAATTAAGCACCGCGTAAACAGCGAGACGTTACCTGTTACTTACAGAGTCAGCCTTGCTGCGCAAGAGGGAGTTTTGTGAAAGGGCTCCTGCTGCTGTGGGGCTGGAAGAGTTGGGGGAGCGAGAAATCAATTCTAAAAGCTCAAATAAGAAACAGCCAGGCAGGCAAGGCAAGATGGGCTCGACAGAAACCAGCATGGAGGAATCAAGGTGGAGGGGAAAACGTCTCAAGACAAAAGCAGGGAAAACTGAATGGCAAGCCAGCTAATAAGCAACTGAGCAAGGGAAGAATCTGCAGACGGCTAAAGGTTTTTGCCCCAGGAGGGAGTAAGACTGGCCCAAGAACCCAGAGACTCCCATTTATTTGTCATGATTCCCATTTCTGAGTCAAGAACACTCAAAACACCAGGCTAGACGTGACAAGATTTTGGGAACTGCTTGTGTTCCCCGTCACTTCTAACATGACTCCAGAAACAGTGACCAGTGCCAATTCTCTGGCTATTACATCAGAAACGGAAGTGCAGCCAAGCTTGCCGAGTATCCTATATAACAGATCTGACTGAGTCGATTTTTGACTTCTGCCCGTTGCCAAACTTCAGTGAAATTCAATAGCTTCCATGTTATTCACTCCCGGGAGGCTCTTGTTAGGCCCAAAAAGGGGTTCAAAATGCACTCAGATGTAAAGTTGTCGTGCATTAAAATCTAAATCTAAAATCTATTAAAATCTTTTTACATACTACAGTATCTTATTTACCCTTCTTGTAAGCTGCCTTGGGTCCCATCTTAGGAGAAAGGCGAGATATAAACAGAACCAAAGGAAATAATCAATACTTTGGAACCACCACCTCCAGGTATGACTGCTTACACAGAATATGATGCTTGTATAGAGCATGAAGGGAATGCACTTGTGCCGGCCACTGGCTAGATTAGGGAAGACAGTTTTACGTGGCAAATGCTCAGAGCTTGTAGAAGTGATTCATCTAGACTGCAGCTCTATGAGTACCCCAGTTAACATGACTCCTAGTCAACAGTAAAAAAAAAAAAAGATTTTGTCCAATAAATGTTCTTCAGTGATCTAGAAGGACAGATATGCACTGGGACTAATGCAACTAGTCAGGGAGGAACACACCACACGACTATTCGCTGGTACAGCTGCCATGTTTAATTCAGCCTCCCTTGACCTGGCATACTGCAGATGTTATGAACTCTCCTTCTCATCAAACCTAGGATGCATGGTGAATGGTCAGGTATGTCTTTTTCTAAAATTCTTAACATCTAGAGGGCCAAAGCTTCAGGAAGATTGCATTAGTTGTGTACAAATGGGCTCAAAAGAACTATTTCTGGTTCACTGGACTGCAGCTTAATAACAGCAACTATAATCACTATCACCACCAGCCAAGCTCATAAAAACCTGGAGATGGCAATTAGCTTTTCAAATGAGATATTTCCCCACCCCATAAAAAAAGGAAGATAGGGTTCTTCTAAGAGGACAGCTACAGGTGTCATGCAAGCCATTTTCTAAAAGCCCAAGGCAGTGTGCTTCTGGCTTCCGAAAGACTGCTTTTTTTACCCTTGTGCCAATTTAAATCAATAGATTAATCAACCAACATGTCCTGAAACAGACTGCCGCGCTCTAAATATTAGCTTTTTGAGGCATATCTAATCATGCTAGTCACATAAAAAATCCTGCATAGAGTCTTAACATGAATCACATCAATGTGGTCACTTGGTGCCTCTTTGGGACTGACACTGGCACTACTGCCACATTCAGTAATGATTTTCTCTATTAACTCATTTGTTTTGCCCCTCTGCCCCACCTATCCCATTCAGCAGGTCATTCCTCTCTTGATTTTACTGGGAGAGGAGGCAGGAACATAGAGCAGCCCAAGCAAGGGGTAAAGCAAGAATACTTGCTTCTGAAGGCTCACAGGCAAGACTGTGCCTGATAAACTATACCAGCTGGGACCTTCTTAGAGCTTCTGCTTCACTCAAACTCTGCCCACCACAGTTCTACAAGGAATGCCGGCATCCCTCCACACCCATCAAACTACTGTCCTTAAGAGAAGGAGAGAGAAAGAGCTGTAACAGGAAAAATCATTAAGTTTGCAATCCAGGCATGCTCCTGGATGGACATTCTAATGCTCAGCAGGCCAATTTACCAGTTAAATTTGGAGTCTTTTAGTGGACCGACTTATGAATTCTCTCAGGTACAGTCTTGCCTATGTTCTCAATAGCAAACTCTGCACCTTTAAGCCTCACTGCTGAAGAGCCCATTTCCTGCTAATACTGATGCTTGTCCAACAATTATGGTGGAGCTCGTTTCTAATGAGCCGATCGTTAAATTCCCCTCGCGTCCGCTTAGAAGGCACGGCCAAATTGGGCTCTGCCATAGTTAGCAGCACCGTTGGTCCAGTGAGTTATTAGCGCTGCTCACTCAAGACCCTCGTATCATCACTCAACAGTGGCTAACTGCAGAATGCGCTGGCAAATGACGTCCAGAACGCAGGTGGAAAGTGAAATAAAAATGTTTCAGCAACTAAAATTCTGGCATCCCCAAAATGTCAACCTGGGTCACAACCTTTCCTGTCTCGTGGCTCTGGGATTGTGTGGGAAGGGCTGGCCAGAGCCTAGACATTTGGTATGGAGGGACCTCTATGTGCCTGGAACGCTTGGGGGCAAGGATGCTACAGGAATGGTGGCTATCTGAGAGTTGCTGCTAGGACAAATGTTTGCTGCTTACCCTGCTCTTCCTATGAGGAGACCCAGGCTCCAGGTGCAGATGGAACTGACCCTTGGCATGCTATTAGGGACTTCCATGGTTAATCAATTGTTTCTTTTCTCCCAAAGGTCCTGGCATGAAGTGAGTTGTGCAATGAGCAAGGATTTTAATTTAGCTGAATACTTCTTATACAGGCTGCAGCCTTCTGCCACCTGGTACCCTCCAGGTATGCCAGAGTAGCCTTCTCCAATCTGGTGTTGCCCAGTTGCCAGTCCCACTGCGTCCGACCAGCCTAGCTGTTGATGGAAAGCACAAGACACCTAGACCAACTGGGATCAGCAGGGCTTAGCACAACTCCCTGAAAGGAGGCATAAAAGGGATCCATGTTCTAAAAGCCAAATCACTGACTAACTGGTAGGTATCATGGAGTGGATCAACAAAGAAAGGGAACCCAAGAGAAGCGCAGGCACTTGCAATGGGATGGGGTGTGTGTTGTATACCTCCCTTTGACTCTCCAACTTCCTTCTACCCATAGTGCCTCGAAAAACTCTCCCCTTCACTGCTTGTTCAGTAATTTCACGCTACAGAGCCTGACAATGTAAGCACAGAGCCTCAATCTAAAGCCGCCACTTCCCAAATGTCACTTGTTTGTGAACACATGGCTAAGCCCAAAATTGCTTTTAATATTAGAGCAGTCGCTCGCTGGCACTGCCGTAGTTAAGACTCTTGTCAGAATTTCCATGACAAACTGCCTTTTTCTCCCCTGGGTTTCACAAACGATGAACTGTGAGGTGTCAGGCTGAAAACTTGGCAACTAAGGTCACAGGGCAGGCCTCAATAAGGGCTTTCATCTTCAAATTTGTTTAGATTGGTAGTTTTATAGAAATTAAATCTCAACTACAGAGACATCAAGTCAGAGACAGGTCTCAGATTCGCTATGAAATCAAAGCACTGGGATTACGGCTTCTACAACATGCTGTACGTCATTTAAGTCCCCAACAACCTAAGGCCAAGACCCATTTCGCCCAATTAAAAATGGAGGCACCTTTGATTTTGGGTTGAACTACAGTTCTCAAAAAACACAGCCAGAATGAATAGTTCATAAGGCAGTAAGCTAGGGATAAAAAATTTAAAATTATTCTCGTCTTAAAACATGCACAAGCTATTTTCTCACTGCAAGACCATACAGGAATAACTGGCCTGTGCTGTCAAAGTGAGATGCTACACACAAACTACATGGGAAGGTTGAGGCATGCCACGCCAGTCGTTGCCCATCTCTCACATATGTTGCAAGCAAATAAAGTCAAAGAAGAGGAGGAGACAGTTTTCTTAGGGTTGAAAGTAGCCTTAAGACTAAGGTGCTTCTAGAAGTAAGTGTGACTTTAGCAATTTGGTCATCCCGTTAAGCCACTCTGATCAGAAGGATTTGAGATGGGGGGAGGAATCTGTCCAAGAGAGAGTGAGAGAGAGTTACAAAAGCAAGAAGACTGGAAGAAACATAAATGAGCACCAAGAACAGTCTATGCCTGTAACTGTACCTTCCACATATTTTCCAGGTAGGTCCTACAGACCAAAGGCTGCGCAATTCTCCCAAACAAATAACAGTCAGCCCTCCACATTTGCAGGTTTCACTTTTGTGGATTTGATTATTCATGGATTATTTACTGTCACCTCTGCTGCCTCCCCAGGTCATTTGTAACAGGGCCCGCAAGCCTCGTGAGACTGACAAACTGTGAATGAGGCTTGTAAGCCCCTATTAAAAATGGTGTGGGGCAGCACTGGAGGTGGCAGTGAGCCCCACCAGCCACCCACTTCTGCCCCAAAGGAATCCATGGTGGGTTGAATATGGTGATCATGCTTTTTGTGTGTGTGTTAAATATGGTTTGGGAGGGCCTATAGTTATTCACGGTTTTTCCACTTTCATAAGGGGTCCTGGGACCCTAACCATAGCAAATGTGGAGGGATGATTGTACTCTGTACTTGGGTACAGTATCTTCTTTTTCCATTGCAAGAACTGTGGTTGAAAAGAAAACTGTGAGTGGGATGGAGCAACAGTGTCTTCTGGGCCTCACAAAATCTGGGTTCAGGTCTGTCTCTGAGCACTGGGATGTGCCATGCAACTGTCCCTCTAACTTCCTACCACAGAGGTCTGTGGCCCTGGCAGCAGGGCACTACTCTGGGAATTTTTAATCTTAACAGTTCATGACAAAGACCAGGGGTTCTTTTTGCAAAAAGGTGGCCCAAACTTCCATTCCTTACTTTAATGACCTCCTCAGGGAGTGCTCTATAGGATGTCTAATCACACTAAGAATCTGTTAAACTGAAGTAACCGTCTTGGGTTGGGAGCAAAAACCCACCTTGTGGACAACAGCTGAACTAGAAGGATATACAGAAAGAGAAAGGTACATATGGAAGTGGTGCCAGACTTATAAGAAGAGGCACAAACTTTACAAATAATACATGCCACCTCACTCTAATGAACGGATGGGCAAAGATTGGGCCTTGGAACCATTTCTGTGGTACCAGAAGATCCCCACCAGATGCTCAAACCCCTTCAGTTAAAAAAAAAATTTTTTGAGGCCATTTCTTCTCTAAAATCACTCAGAAACCCCACTAATTCATGACAAGCATGCAAAAATATTCCTGTGTCACCTTCCACAAGCAACAGTCATGGGACAAATGACCTGTAGGGACGGGTACACTTATGCACTGTTCCATATTTTACATTGTCTTCTGAAATGATCTGGAATGCGGGGGGAATAATACCCCCTTTGATAAAACTCTAAAAACAGCCATTGCTAGTAATTAGTGCTAGCACTTACTTACTCTGAAGCCAGAATTGTCAAGTGTGGTGAGCAAGCTGCTAGAAACTTTTGCCAAGGCAGAGGTAATGAAAGCATGAGCGAGAGTGCTGAACTAGCATCAGAGAAGCTTGGGTTCAAATCCCCTGGATGACCTTGAGCTCATTCTCTCCTCCACCCCTCCTCACCACCTTAATCTATTTAATGGATGCCTTCTGAAGATAATAACTGGAGGAAAGGGGGACAGCCACATGTATCATCTTCCGTTCCTTACATGAAAAATAGGACAGAAATACAATTAGCTTAACAGAAATGTAATTAATTAATGTTTGCCAGCCAGAAGGCGCTGGGTGGGCCAGGGAGGCTTTCCAACCATGTCTGGAGCAACTGCTGTAAGATATTCCCCAAACACGTTCATCTGTATATAAACAAAAGACATATCCTAGATTTTCTCTACTGCTTGTTTTCTTCTGACAGTTATAGTATCAAAAACTAGAGGAAGAACCTAGACACAGATGTGTGATGCAAGCTTGGAAGAGAATTGGGTTATTATGCCCTTAGTTCAGTGAAGATAAAGTTGGTGTCCAGGAAAATATCAAACACAAACTGGGAGTTAGTCTCGGTGAATATGCATCCATTTCCCACACCAAAACTAATTTCATTCCTTCCCTTTTTTGACTTCATGGCCACATGGCATTCCTCACTAACAACCACGGCTAATACTAGCCAGGGTTTCTCATCTAGAATTTGAAACCAGAGTCTCAACTGCAGTTTGCAAGGTTGAGAAGAATTCAAGCATCGATAACCATGGTCTGGATGCTCATGTCATAGTTTGTGAAACAAAACAAAGCACCCGTAAGGAAGAAAGGAGTGTACATTCCCAAAGGCCAGCTCCCGATCTGCAAACCCTGGTTCCTTCACAGGTTGCTGACATGAGGTCTAAACTACACACTGTCTTTGCACCCCTCTACAGGAACAACTGCTGGGCTATCTCCCCTTTGTATCTCAAGCGCTGAGATGCAGGAACTTACTTGAGTGGCCATCTTCCCATAGTCTATCCATCGCAGAGTGGCAAAGTTGGTGGATTCTGCACAGTTGAAGCCATGGTTGAATCCTGCATGGTATCCATAGGGAAAAGTGATCATGAACTCTCCAGCTTCTTGGGTGATCTATAAGGAGAAACAAACACATCAGTGTGTCAAGTGGGCTGGAAGCACAGCTTCACAGAAGTTTGTTGTTCCTCCCAATTCCTTCAGTGAGCCTACTCTCAGGGAAAGACATAATTTTTGCTCACACAGATCCTAGAAAAGAACCTCTGCATACAAACACATTCACAGAGCTGAGGAGGAGGAGCTGGGGTCACTTCCAGGATTATCTGTATGACCTTCAGTTACCTGTCAGGCACTGCTGTGAAAATGTCGAAGCAGCGTTGTGCTCTTTATACACTTTTCATTGAGAACAAGCTACAGTAATAATGAGAGATAATGATGCAAAACACACACACACATGCACATGCCACCAATGTGCAACCTAAAGCTAGTCCTAAATCAGACTCCCATCTTTGTGTATTACATTTATATCCCACTGCTTTATGGGCACTTAAGTCAGCCTGCATGTTTCTTCTGCACTTCAGCTTCATAACAATCCTGGAAGCTAAGTCAGACTGAAAAAGAGAGGTTAGCCTAAGGCCACCAGGGAGCTTCACGGCTCTGGGGTCACTAGAACCAGGGTCTCTCAAGTCCCTGTCTAAGCACTAAGCACTACACTCCAAAAGCTCTCCTATCATACAACACCAATTTCTGGTCCCAGAGTAATAAGAATCCTCCTCCTCTTCATTAATCGTTAATCTCCAAGACTACAAACAACAGAGACCTTACCATCTCCAAGGGTAGAGTCTGGGAATGGCAGCACTGACTAAGACAAGGCTTCACAATTTCTTTTGCTGTGGTTGAAGTGCAACTGTCCCCTGGCAAATGTGATGCGAGCTGCTAGGGATGGGAGTATGGGTGCTACGTGGAAGTGCCTGCGTGGCATTCTTTGTTTCTTCCTTTCAGGAACTCAGCCCTGCCATGAAGGTATCGCTCTGTTTGCTTAGACACAATAGCAACAGCCAGGTGATTTACTATGTATTAGCTTTGGGGTACTGTGTAATGGTAATATAGCCTATGTTAAAACTGTGTGTAACAATGGAGTGTCTACCAAAAGGAAGGCACCTTTGGATCTCATTCCAGTGAAGGGGGGTCAAACAGCATAGTTTGAAAGATGCAGACCTCAAGGTGTCTAGTCAGTGTTTAGAAGGAAACATCAAGGACTGAAATAGAGCAAAACCAGAGACGCATTAGTAGACAACTTAGAGGCCGATAAGGAAACCTGGTTTGAGATTGGCAAGATCAACATGTGGGAACAAAACAGGTCCCCTGGGAACCACTGGGTGCTTAAGAAAGGAGAAGACCCCTGAGAATCCAGCAATAGAAGTTGTGTATGTGCAAAGGTGTGTATCACTATATAATCGAGTGCATATTGTACGATGTTAGCTTTAGTAACAATTACAACGCTATGCCACATATACCTCATTAAGCGCTGCTGATAAATCCTGAGAGTTTTCTTGAGAGTAAAAGAGTAGCCAGCACACTGACACTTCCCTAGCTCCATGCCTGGAAGGAAGACTGGAAATGGTTTGATTACTAAGTTCGCGAAGCATCTCACAGGGCCAGACAAGCAAGCCCTTGCAATCCATTTCCAATTCTACAAGTGAAAGGTAGTGAGGGTTTCCTTCGGGCATCGATTTGGAAGGCATCTGTTATGTCTCACCATATTTTCTTTAGCTCCAACGCACTTGTGTCCAGAGTGGGATACTAGGTACATGTTAACTAATTTCTGTTAACCAGCTCTATGCAGACCTGGGCCGTAGTGAGCTTAACCCTATGGGCACATCTGTGCGACTGTGGACAATCAAACACTGGAGAAGCACTGTCATTTCAATTACCCACAAAGGCCTGCACAACCATAACTCAACTTTCAGGTTTTGGGGCTTTTCACCAAGATGTGTTTTCCTCTCCTTTCCTTGTAAATCACTCTACCTTCACTTACAGTACACACATGTGGCATCTAAATCAAAAGTGCTAAAGAGGCAATTGGGGCTGGGGGGAACAAACAGCCATCAAAATGAGACTAAAGGGGGAGCATGCCAAGCACCAATTTCACACCCCTTCTGTTTGCAACACCATCAGTTCTGCATACAATTCAAAAGTTACACCCTGCGGCCCCTCTTAGTGCTATAAATGTCACTGGACTGGAGCAATCGGCTAAAAAATCAGGTTGTTTATTAACTAACTGGGGAGCCAAGGTCTTAAAACATCTGGGTTCATGCATTTCGGACAGGAAAACAACAGCTTACTTCCTCAGATCATTTCACCAGGGTAGGGATGTGGAGCAGAGCAAAGGAGGGAAAATGGACCTTTCCTCACTTGCCCCATAGATGCCTCACATCAACATACAAATGAAGGCCTTGTACGCATCTCCGTATGTTCCTTTGCAATCTGTAACCAGCAATCTCCAACCATCCCCATCCGGCACAGACAATGGTGGCAACTGTTATGGAGGGCAACAAGAGTTGTATAGCCCCACACACCTGGAGGATGCTAGGTTTGTAGAAGTAACAGTGCTATATGGTAGCAAAGAGCTGTTCCTCCAATTGTGTATTTTCATATAGTCAAACAAGGTCATCCACAAACATGAGGGAGTGATCAGGGTTCCTAAGGAAACCCAAAGGACTGCAGATACATGAACAAAACTTTAGAGAGGATCCTTTTAATTTGGGGTTGCTCAAAAACAGATTTATGAGGACAGAGACAGTTCCATGTCTGCATATTGCTGCCTACAGGAGGGGGAACGTGAAGAGAAAAGGGCGGTGGTGGTTTAGACTATCACAGAAAGAAGCATGGCTACTTGAGCAGAACCTTGGCTGCCTGGCACATCACAGTGCAACATTTTGCTGCAGAAGCTAGCTGTGTATACCAACGCCAGACTTAAACCAAGCAGCAAGGACTCAAATCCTACCTATGAAGGTACTTCCTAGCAAAAAAAAAAAAGGGGGGGGCATAGGTTGTGTTGTTACACATTTCTGCTCATTTCATGTCTGCCTACCTGCCTGCCTGTCTATCTATCTGCCACCTATTCTCCCAGAATGGGACCCAAGGAAGCTTCCAAAAACAAGTTAAAAGTATTAAAAACAAAAACATAGAAAATTATAAAAGCCTACAGCAATGTGCAATTTTAAAAACAGGTTAATAAAATAATTAAAAAGCTCCCCAGTTCACATAAAAGCTTGCTTAAAGAGAAATGTCCCTTCCATTGACAGAAGGGAAGGCATCACTAGAATTACCTAAACCCCGAGCTGAAATATCCTCACCAGAGAAACACTGTGAGTACTGGCAAACAAATAAACAAACAAAAAATGCCCAGTGCAAAATGAAACCTGGCACAGACTACATTTCAGGGTAAGACACTGGAAAACCTCCTCTGAGTATTCCTTGCCTAAGAAAACCTGATGAAATTCATGGGTCGCCACAAGTTGAGAGGCGACCTGAGGCGCACGCACACACATGTACTTGACAAATTTCATGAACACTGCTGCAACAGGGTTGTGTAATTTTTTTAAAAAAAATAATCTCAAGGTCTCAGTGGCCAAAAAAAAAAAAGGTCAGGCAAGTGACAGGGTAAATGGCTGATATGTCTCACTGAGGAGGCTGATGGGTCTCAGCCTTGTTCTTAAGTGGAGGGCTTTACTCAGAATATTTTTTAAAAGGGAGACAACTTCTTAAGCCTAAGGACAGCAGTACTGTAAGAGGCTTTCTCTCCCCCACTCCAGGTAAAAGAGAAGTGCAGTTCCAGCCCCTGGTGTCCAGCTCCACTTCAACCGGTTCATAAATCAAAGCAAAGCTGCAGATGGTTAAGTTAAGCAGACAGAGAGATTATGCTCCTGTCAGAAAATCTACATTCCCCGTGTCTTCATCCTGAGCCCCATAGCGCACATCCTTTCCCACATCATGGCTGTCAACATTATCCCGCCAATAAATTAGGAAAAAAAATGCTCTGGCTGATGGATAGGCCTGGGTAGAAAAGTAATAACTGTTAAGGAAAAGCCAGCGCTGGCTGCCACTCACCACCGAAAAGCCCCAAATTTACTGACTTCTCCAAGACCTTCACAGAATAGATGGGGAAATCAATAGTGGATTACAGAAATACACATTTTTAATTATTAAAAAGCTTGGGATATTGATCCGATTTCTTTCGAGAAGTAAATAGCGCTGCGGAGATTTATAAATGCCCAAGCTTTGCCCTCTTCCGATGCCTGTGAGGAATGCCGATGAAGGGATCCAAGACTGCTCTTTCACAGAGGGAGGTGCTGGCGCGGTGGGGGGGCAGTGGGCTTGCATGCCACCATTTGGAGCTACGTGGAAAGGGAAGCTGCTCTGCATTCGGTTGGACCTGTATGGAGAGGGAGGAAAAGAGACCACCTACACTTACAGTATTTCATCATAAAATACAAGAAGCCTCAGAGAAGAAAAGCTGGCAAGGAAAGTCACTTCCTTTGCCCACTTCCCCAAAGCTCTCAGAATGCTACTATCCACCTTCCTTTGCTAGCTGTGTGTGTGTTTCGGGCTTCAAGAGATCCACTGGCCTCTCAAAGACTCTCTACTCCCCAACTGAATTTTGTGGCAGAGTTAACATGAAGAGACTCTTGCTCGGACGCTGCCTTTCAGCCTGACCGACATTTGCTCGTTTTGTGTGAAGGGGGCAGCGTTCCTGGCCAACGTTGGATCGTTCTGACAAATCCAGCGTGGGAAAGAAAGAGGCTAACACAAGAGAAATCTTCACAGGAGGAAGACAGCAACACCCCCTCTGGCAGGCAGTGCGAGTCGGAGAAAGAGGAAGAAAAAAGGAAAGAAAAAGATCTTGTTTTCATATTCTTCCCTGCTGTGAACAGTCTGTCTCTGAGGACTGTTTGATACTACCCACGCAGGCTCCATTTAAGAGGACACCAAAACACCCTCCCTTGTTAGTTTTGAGGAAAGCAGAAGCGGCTGTTGTTAAGGACAAAGGAGGTGACTGAGGGAATGCTTCTGGAACCCTCGTCTCAAAAAAAGGAGAGCTACACTGGTTCCTCCCTACCTCCCCAATGAAATTTCAGGACTGATCAGAGGATACTTCTGGGCTTGTTACCCATCTTTTCTCAACAACAAGTAATCAAAAATGTGGACACCTCCACTGGATAGGAGACAGTGGACCAGAGAGGTGAAACTTCACCCTGCTAGGTACCAGCTGGATGCCAGCACGCTCTCCTGCAGGAGAAGCAGGAGGGAAGGAGGAGGAAAGGTAACCAAACATCATGGAAAACAGTCAGTTTCTGCACTCCCTTAGGAAAAAGAGAAAAGAGAACAATCGGAAGCACACTAACATCCCTAGCAGGTTTTTGTGCTTTTTAAAAAAAAATCATTTACCTTATGACTGTAGAGAAAGGAACACAGAGTTCTCCTCATCTCAATTCTCCCAAGCAAGGAAGAAGGTTAGAGTGAGAAACTTTGCCATGGACAGGAAGCAAACAAAAGCTTCCTTGGATCGTGTTGATTGTTTCCATCAACAATGCACCAATTCAAGGCAATGCCCTCAAGAGAAGAATTGCCATGTAACACCAGGCGTCCTTTGATAAACCTGACTGCCCAGATCCATTTTGGTTGGGTTTCCAGCCTAGGTTTGACACTAAAATTACGAGGGTCACCTCGACAGATGATCTATGCCTGGAGGATATGACCTTTGTTAATTCTCCGGGACCTCTTGGTGGCCTCTGATACCATCAAACATGGTTGGCTGTCCGAAGCAGGAATTAATGGTATAGTGCTACAGTTTTATCTGGACAGATACAGCCAGAAGGCTGCTCTGGGAACAACTGTTCTTCACAACAGCAGTTACACTACACACACTATCTTCTCCCTTGTGCTGGCTAACAGCCACACAAAAGCCCCTGGATAAGATCATCTGGGAGTGAACCTACTGGTTAATGCCCAAATCCACTTCTCTTTTCTATCCGGTTACTGGGAAGCTGCGATGATGTAGGAACTTGTACCCAAAATTTTTAAAAAATGGTCCAGATGAGAACTGATAAAACTACAGTTCAATCCAGAGAAGCTAATGATGCTGTTAGGCATTCCGTATCTTCTGGGAGCCAGCGTTAAACCTATTATAGACAGATTGATTGCCCACAAAAGATAAGATGTTCTGACTAGGAGTTCCACTAGATCAGTTAACACAGCAAAGCACATTTCTATCCCTTCCTAGATAGAGACAGTTTGGACACACTTATCCTGATCCTAGAAACAAAACCATTTAAACGACAGCAATGCATTTGGGTGGTGGCTACCGTTGAAAATTGTCTGGGGACCACTGTGTGTAGCAAATGCAGCGACAAGGTAAATGACAGGAAGTAGATACAGAAATGTATTCCCCCTAACACAATCGCTTAAGCTGCTGTTTGTTCTCAAGCACAACTCGGAGTACTGATGTTAACTTTCTAAGCCCTGAAAAATCTCCAGATTTTTTAATAAAGGCTTTGAAGGGAGAAGAAGGCTTTCTCCAAATTGAAGCCACCCATGTACCTTCCTTAAAGGTCTTCATCTGTGCCCAGTCACTGTCAGAAGGGAAGTGGGTGGGACCAAAGAGGGGGACTTTTTTATACCGCATTCAACTCGCTACTTGTCAGGTCTGACAAGTTACAGGTTAATTGGTAACTGGTCTGTACGTTCACATTTGGCAACAGCTGACAAGATTTTTCTGATGTCATCATGCTCTGCACACTATGTCAACTAATTGCATTTTGCCTTGTTTGGTCACTGTTACGAAGATACGATCGCGGATCCAAAGCCCCAAACCTAGGATCACCTTACGTTATTACTACACTGATTCACTGTTAAGAGAAAGCAAGAAAGCAGATTGAGTTTCTCTCACACAACTTCCTGTGGCCTGCCATCAAGAGGCACTGAAGGCTGCACAGATCTGTGGAACTGCAAATCATAGGATTTTTGTGACTACAGGAAATGGGCATTGGATAGAGTGTGGGTACAGAAAAGATGAGCTCCTTTCCAACTGGCTGGAAGGACAACACAGCCAGTTAAAGATTAAAACAGGATGCACCCATGTTCCTGCATGTGCACACACACACACACACCTATCTATCCATCTCAGGTTTGGTCAAGTATCTATTCCACCAGCCCAACCAGTTCATCTTTAAATAAGCCCCCACGCTATTCACAAATGATCTTGTTTTCAAAATTTCATTCATCGCTGCCTTTCAAGGAGGAAAAATGAGGCAGCCTTTGGAGCAGCAAATTGAATGAATCCACAGTTCCGTCACGGTGCAGGAGGCAGGAGATTTGAAAGCAGACAAGTCATTCTGCCCCAAAGGAGTGCCAGTCCCCCACCCTGAATATACAGAATCAGCCCATCCCTCCCAGATGAGTTTGACTCACGTTCTTTCTGCATGCTGTGAAAGCCTCTGGGAAGCACAAAAGAACTGGGCTTATTAAAAGTTCTAAATTAAGACCAATGAGCCTTTGGATTGTTTGCCAACAAAACAAGGGGCGGCTGCAGGAATCAATCCCAGGTCGGAAGAGGTTTGGGATGGGGAGTACTGTTTACAATTAGGTCTGAGATGACCACCAACTCATCCCCTGCCGTGCAGTTATAGGGAGGAGTTCCTGAAAGTCAAGGTGAGGGGGTACCATATATGCCAGGACTGGGCTGAAAAATGGACACTGATGCTCCAAGGAATGTCGAACTGGCCAAGAATTCTTGAGCTATCTTTATTAACTCTTCACCTGCCTGCTAGTCAACTTAACCAGGGGTTTGCTGAGTTCCCATAACCTCCTGGTCTCATCTTCACTTTCTATTGATGGTTTAATTTCTCACAGTCTGGAAACCCAAATATATGCGCTACCCCTCCAGACCAACAGCGGGGATGGAGGAATTACAAAAGTGAACCTTTTTTCAATATAAAAGCACCTGCTCTTCACACAAAAAAAGGTTCCATGGGGTGAAAGGAGATAAGGCAAAACTAGAAATTGCCTTTTGCCTCCTCATAACATGTGAGCTTTCTATGCAGGGCGGGGGGGGGGTATCTGTATGCAGCGGCACTGGAGGATGTAAGCCCCAGCCTGGAGGGCAACATGCAATACAATTCAAATACACTTTAAGACACTCAAACTTGCCCCATGCATTACCACCAGTGCTAATCCACAGCCTACCTGCCTTCATTGTGCTTGGGAGTAGCACAGACAAGTAAGCATCAGCTTGTCTCTTTGCCACATTTGAGAGTGTATTTAATTCATGTGGTTAAAGAGACATCATTTTTATCTGGTTCCATGTATGGCCAAGATGGTGCAACTTTTTTAAAAAAATTGAATACAATGTCTTGACAACCACAGCGTTTCTCTCCCAATCGTACCGTCAGGCTTACAGATTTCCACCTTGGACGTACAGCGGCACTGGCATGATCAAAGTTACCTCTTCCACAGCCAGGACTTTAATCCTGGCTCTGGACCCTACCACGGGAGGAAAAGGAAAAAAAAACCCACATGGTTTAAACAGATAGCAGAGTATTTTGCATAACAATGTGCTGGGGGATTAAGCATCTTATGCTGCCTGCCTTTTCCATATACAGACCAACTTTCTCTGAAAGCTTGGAGGAGGTGTCCGGAAAAATTCCTGCTATACATACCCGGTCAAAGGGAATGCTGTATTTCTTCAAGATCGAGGGCGAAATCAGAGTCATTTTGTGCCGGAGGAAGGCGTCACATCCCTGAGAACTCCCGGGGAAGAATCCTGAAGGAGGATTGAGAAGAAAAAGAAATGTGTTTACCAGCAGAGACAGAAAATATCCAAAGGGATTGAAACAGGCCCTTTGACTACCCAGAGCAACTGGAAACAGCCATCATACTTGTCACCAATCCTAGGATCACATTTTCCAAAGAGAAATGTTCTAAAAGGGGTCAAGCAGTACCACCACAAAGACCCTCAAACCTCAAGACCAATGAAAGCACATGAGATCACTTATGGTTGTTGTTTTTTTAAAGCATCACTGCAAGCTCCTGGCCCTCCATATCAAGGTGAAACGTTGTTAAAACATGCTCAGAGTAAATACAATCAAGATGGATATGATTCAACAAAGAGAACTCATTGATGAGGAAAGCTACAAGCCTGGGATCTTCACGTGGCAAGCTTCCCTGAGGAGCAAATGTTAGCTGAAACAGAGAGTCACAGTGTAGCACTGAATAACACAATGACCATGTGAGTATTTCTTGGGGATCTAAAAGTGAAGGATCAACACACTACCTCTTTCCCTCTGAAAAAGATCTGGGTATATGAACTAGCGTATCATGGAAGAGGCAACCCTCAAAACTGTTTCCCCCTTTTATGCTGGTTCCTACAGGCAGGGAAGAGGCTTTCATACTGTTTATCAAGTCCCCTGTCTACAGTCCAAAATGGCATCAAGCAGTTTTTCCACCTTAGAGAGGGCAGGCATCAAAGTTGAACACATAAAACATGGATACAAACATGGATGCGCTCCACCCGCTGGTCTTGGAGACCAACACTGTATTTTCTCGGGCATGTAAAGGGAAGTATATCTCGATTCTACACTGACATATTAAAGCAAGGAAGATCAGCTAATCTCTTCATCTGCTCTCACACTCATGCAGTTATGGGGGAACCTCACATGGGTTCAGAGGTGGGCTAGTAAACAAGCTGCTTACTTTTGCTTGGTAAATCCAACTGTAACAAGCATAACCAAAGAGCCCCATTGGTGGTTTTTCCTTATGTGATGTTCATTTACTGCCCAACAACTGCAAGAACTGGGGTTGTGTTTATATATACAAAAACAAAGCACTGAAAGGCAACTAGTGGATATTTAGGCTGTGGGGTACCTTGACTCTTGCATAGTTCATAATATACATGGTTGGAATCTGTTCCATTGTTCATACAAGTAAAAAAAAATTACTTAATCTTATACAAACCAAACACTCTCAGAGTGAATGTATTCACACATGTACTCACCATTTTCTATTTACATCATAAGATACACGGCAGAAAGCAATGGCAACCTTATGCTAACTTATGTTCTAATGTTCTAAAAAGAGAAAAATATCTGACACTTGGGGTAGGGGCATCGGCTTTCTCTGGCAGAACATGGTCACACAAAGGACTCCGTCACTCAAATCATAAAGTGCACAACAGAAACCTTGTGCTATTTTGTGCCGCAGGCAATCAAGGGAAGAGATTTTGCCAACATTTTGGTTTATTCATTACAGTGACAGTGTAACATGCAAATGAATTACAGTGCAAGCCTAATACGTTCTATTCATTGCAGCATTAGTGCTATTTGTTAACTATCCCAACGAATTTGTTGAGATGTATGTTAATCAATGCCTTTTATGGTAACAAGCCAGGCGAGCAGCCAAAATGGAGCCTTAGTTCCCCAAGCTGAACATGGAAAAGAATTTTATCTGTGACTCAGCCGCTTGTAAGAATGCTCAGCAAAGTCACCCGAATGTGTCACCTCCTTCCCATTGTCGCTACTTCCAAGTTTAGGTATCTCTATGCCTCCATCCTTCTCCTGCCCTCAACCCTTCCAGAGTTGGCTCGAAGAAGAACATTTTCAATCGATGGCGAGGCTTGCTCTTCCCCCAAAACAACACAGAGCATGACTGGCAAGCTCTTCCGATCCCTCAAGAAAGGCATGCTATTCTAGACTACATTCTGCGAGGCACCTGAAATATCAAGATCAAGTTACCAGCTCAAGAGCACCTCAGGTTGAGGTCTTTGCTATTCAATAGTCAAGATTCTCATAGCAACAGATACACTTCGAGTGCTGGCCCCGGCCCTGGATAAAACTAGCTATTCCTAAATGATGTTCCAGAGTACATAAAACATTTTTAGTCTAGGGATCGTGGCTTCCTTGATCGAATCTATCCATCTTTAAAGACGTCTTCCTCTTTTCCTACTGCCTTCCACCATCCCAAGCATTCATGTCTTTTCTGGGGAATCTCACGATACGCTCAAAGTATGACAATCTCAGTTTAGGCATCTTGACTTCAAAACAGAGTTCAAGCTTGATTTGCTCTAAGACCTGTTTATTAGTTTTTAGCAGTCCACAGTATCTACAGAACTCTTCTGAGTTGATTTTCTTCCTATCAGTTTTCTTTGCTGTCCTGATTTCTCAAACATACACAGCAATCGGAAAAATAATGGCATGGACAATCCTGATTTTAGAATTTAATGATGCATCTTTAGTCTTAAGGATCCTGTCTAGTTCCTTTATAGCTGACCTTCCAAGCACTATTCTTTGATTTTGTTTTCCATATATTTTACAGAATCTGTCATCCTTTCAACCTTTTAATACAGTTCTTCCAAGCATTGTTTCCACCGTCTTTTTATTTCTCCTTGGTCATGTAATGTGTTCCATGGCTGGTCGCAAAGCATCCCCACTCTTGGTTTAAGTTTCTCTTTGATTTCTGAGATCTTATGGAAGAGATCACTTGCTCCTCCTTTTTTGTTCTCATCTTTCTCTGCATCAAATTCTGCATTGATTATTACAGCAGATTTCTTTGTCGCTGCTCACACATCGCCAAACAGCTGCCTTCAGGGTTCCGACTCATTTCTGCTACATTTTACTTTTGCTTTTCATCTGTGTAAACACAACCTGGCACACCATCCGTATCTGGAAGAGATCATCTCACAGTGTTTAAAATCTCCTTGTGCAGCTGCACCTTCGACATCTTGACTGCAAATCTCAGCAGCCTTAGCCAGCACAACCAAGGGTGAAGTTTATGGGGACAGTCCAACAGCATCTGGAAGGACACATGATTCCCATCCTTGCTTTATATAGCTGTCCTTCTCATTCCAGTTGAATAAAATCTTCTCTAACGATCTCTTCTTGCTCATGCGGAGCCACTGAACCTGCTAGTGCAAAACCCTTATTATTTCCTATTTCAAAAGGCAGAGAAAGGAACAAGGGGTCGGCAATCTTCGTCTTAATCCTCACTAACTGGAATCAAACCAGCCAGTACTTTAGGTGGAAATGGGCTTGGAAAAATTCAAGGTGCAACAAACAAGCTCCCCCTGTCCAAGAACTATTTTTCCTCCTTTCCATGCATAAAGGAAATGCCAAAAGTGTGACTTCAGAGTGGCGACTGGGAGCCTGACAATTTATTTATTTCAGCTTTGCACAGTTCCATCCTGAGCACAGCGCTGACGTAATTCCCTTTCGCCCTCTAGGACATCGGTCTTTGCTTCTGCCGCATAGGCTCCGGATTAAACAGGCCCAGGTAGAAAGGCAGGGAGGAAGGGAGGGTGAGGAGTGGGAGTGAAGGAGAGGGAGAAGGGAGGAAGTACACAGAGAGTAAAATATAATTCTAACACTCGAACAACAAAACACTAATTGATGCTACATAATGGAGGAGGTTTTTAAAACTGCAAAGAATTACTGGCTTCTGGCAACTTTTTCCCCCATACTAAAAGCATTTCAATTAGAATTATGAGTGCCTGCCACCCAGTTCATCGTCCTTCTCTGCAGTTCCTCTTTTTAATGCACAGTTTAAGTGGCTCTCATTAAAGCTACTAATAAAGGAGCACATTTTAAGTGATTAGCGCCAATAATGTGGCAACACATTAACGGTCCCTCCATGGGCTCTGCAACTCTCCCAGCGAGGCCATTTATAGCTCAGCTATTCATTTTCCCGTATTAGTCGCATGCTCATTCCATGTTCCAAACCATCTCTGGAAGGGTGACGCATCACATGGTAAGGAGTTGTTGCTGTTTGTTACTCCGAGGCCTGTTTTCAACCTCACTCATTCTGAAATATCAGGTGGGTGAAGTTTTAAAGATCAGATCATGCAAGTTTAGATGGTCAGCACCTTTATCGGTCAGTTAAACCATCCTTTCAAGGCAAAAGTGACTAGCTCCTAAATATACGTTTCCAGAAAGGCTTCTAAAACACACCAACAGTGTAGGTTGGAGGGAAATCCATTTTTATCCAAGCAGCCATAAACCTCACCCCACCTGCTTGTGAAGGGGACAATTCTTACCTGGGGTGGGTGAATGGTTATATACAAGCATGTGCTACTCTGTAGAATCCACTGTCAAAGAGTGTTTTAGGATGTGAGGAACAGGTTCTGAACAGTATAGTAATGAAACCTATAGAAATAAGTACATATTAAATGCAGTTTCTGCTTCAGTTTTTGGAATTCAAGGAAATTTCCCCTGTTCTATTGTCTTGGGAACACCTACTGGGGCAGCAAACAAGAAGGAACACTCTTCTCTGTTCTATTAGATTTGTTACCAAGAACCATACAATATCCTTTAAGGATGACCTCATTTAACTAACCCAACGCTAATACTGTTAGCTGCCTCAAACAAGACAAGTGGGAAAGGGGAATATGGGGTCTGTTTTCAAGCTTTAGGCAATTACACGCTACATTCTGAAAACTGAGAATGCAAAGTCTCTAGGCAGCTTGAATCTATCTCATTGAGGCACGTCATTGGTCACTGGTCTGTCCAGCACACTTTCATCTCAGCTCTTATCCAGCTACCAGGTGCTGAGGACATGGCTAGACTCATCTTTCTTGCTTGCTTAATTTTCCAGGGGCATTTTAAAGGACACGACAATAGAACCAGACTTCTTAATACTTCTGATTGGCTTCCTGCTGTCAAAGCTATCAGAAAAATCACAAATTTTCTACTGAATCCAGCTTTAGCATCCAGTAACAAAGAGACAAAAAGAAAAAAGGGAGTACCTCCCTGCTTTTCAATTTCATTCAGACTTCCAAATTCTAATTTAAAAACAAAAACAAAACACATGCACCCTCTTGTGGGCCATCAGGATTTATGGGGGTTTTATGCTCACTGAAATTGCGTTTTTTGTACAGCTTGACATACGACCAAGTGAGAACGGTGTGAATATAAAATTGCTTCGAAGCTCTCATTTTCCAGTCAGTGGTTTTCAATATGTTATTTCTATTTTATACCATGTCACTTGTGAGCGCGGCTTCCCATGAGACAGGTGATGATGGTCTTGCTTCTTCAGGGCACCTCGTGTGTTTCTCCTATTTATTATATATTATAGACATTATATATTTATTTACTATAATTTCATCCCACGAGTGGTCTGGCTCTCTTTCGTTTGCCCGCTTCCCATAAAGAAAATGGCCAGTTAAGTCTGTCAGGGAAAAGGCTTTATACTTCTGACAGCACATGATGGGTTTGAAAAACCAGAGGGGAAAACAGTTGCCTGGAAAATGTTCATAGCTGCGCAGTGGCGGCTCCAAAACTCCAACAATCTGGAGGTATTAAAAAAAGGTTGCTTTCATCTTGCCATCTGGAATCCTTTGGAAATGAGAGGTCTCCCTTCCACCATCCCTGAGAGTCTTGGATGGCGGGCATCCATCCAAAAAAGGTAGCAGAAGTATAGCCACTGTCGTTGCTCTCCCTATGCACCTCATTCTCCTTGGAGCAACCATTTACTTGGCAATGAGAAGGAGCTCATTTCTGATAACCGTTGCTATAAGACAAAAACATTCAGCTGCAAAAGAGGAGGAATTACAGTGGTAGCCACAACTTTTCAGACTCTATTATCTTCGGTGACAATGGGGTTTGTGACAGTAAACAAGCTTCCAATCAATTCCACCACGACTTACACAATGACCATGTGATTGCCCTGCCATCTTGTATTAGCCCTCTTACACAGATAATTCCTTGTGGGGGAAAAGACTGGGCTTCTAATATTTAACTTGCATTAATTAAAACATGGGGTTGGCAGGCCTACTACCTGACCTCCCCCCACACACACCATGTGTCAACTGCTGCTTTTAGATCTGGATAAATGAAAATTGGGCAAAAAAAAAAAAAAAGCTCAAAAATATACAGGGAGAGTGCCTCCCAGCCCTCCTGTTTCTCCCAACAGAAAAGGAAGTACGCCACTTCCACACTATACTGTTATACTGCTATTACTCCACTTTCAATATCCTATG
This sequence comes from Ctenosaura bakeri, assembly GCA_948474755.1. NCBI lineage: Eukaryota > Metazoa > Chordata > Lepidosauria > Squamata > Iguanidae > Ctenosaura > Ctenosaura bakeri. The sequence goes on from CAOLHI010002238.1 coordinate 104,315, forward strand.
GAATTCTGGGGTTTGCAGCTTAGGGAGGGGCATTTAGAGGGCGTTAGTAAACTATAAATCTTAGAAATCCACAGGATGTTGAAAGTGGAATAATAGCACTATAAAAGTGTAGTGCAGAAATGGCCTCACCACAGCCACTGCATATCTTTTCCCCAAGGAATAGGGAATGCTTCAATAACACTGCATTTGTGGGGGGGGGGTTAACTCACTGTTATTTTTTGGATAGTATTCCTGTTTTTTACTCAGAGGGTGGTAAGACTTCGCAAAGTCAATATTATAAAGAGAGAGGAGGCAGAGGGAGATACCACCATCCCCGCAAAGAGACATCCAGACCACGGTACTTGCCAACCAAGCTCCCGTCACCTTGTTATATATATCAAGAAGAGAGGACTTCAATAATTATGCTCCGCTATATCCACAATTATTGAACCTGTAAGCACTTTTTAAATGAAAAATGCTCGGCAATCAATGTGAGTGGTGTTTGCACTTAACAGACCAAACACAAATGAAGAAAAGAGAAATGTTTTATTAGGAAGGCATCCAGCGTTGTTAAGGGTTCAGCCAGCATTACAAAAGCAAATGCAAGGGCTGTGTTCTTCTCCTCTCCCCCAGCCTATAGGCACACAGAGGAAACCGCAGTTTGCCCAGGGCCAGGCAGCGTAAACCAATTGCAAAGAGGACACATATCCACATCTGTCAGGAAGCTATTTTCACCACCAGGTCCGTACCGTGATCAGAATATTTGTAAAGACTCTATTAGAAAGATGCGCTGGGGAAACCGATGTCATCGTATTAGGCCATACAAAATGGAACCATAAGCTAATAGTTTGTTTTTAAGCAAAATTTAAAGGTCAGGCATTAACCTTTAGAGCTATAAATATTCCATGGCCTAGCCTGACGCTCCTGCTTGCACACAGAGGAGCCTTTGCTAAGCATCCAGGTGCCATTTCTGCACGAGAGGTAGAACTGAGCAAGAACTTCTCCACTGTGGGGCAATACTCCTTCAGTGCCCTGTCTCCATGAGCCTTACTCCTATCATCTCAAAAGGGAGCACAGTCAACCCTCCACATTTGCTAGGGTTAGGGGCACAGGACCCCTGTGAAAGTAGAAAAACCGTGAATAACCCTAGACCTTCCCAAACCATATTTAACACACCAAAAAGTATGATCATCACATTCAACCCACTGTGGGTTCCACTGGGGCATCAGGGTTCCTTCACAAGGCAGAAATGGGGGGCTGGTAAGGCTTATTGCCCCCTCCACTGCCGCCCCACACCATTTTTAAGGGAGACTGACAAGCCTCGTTCACAGTTTCCCAGTCTCATGAGGCTTGCAATCTCTATTAAAAATGGCCTAGGGAGGCAGCAGAGGGGATAGCAAATAATCTGTGACTGATCGAATCTGCAAAAGTGAAGCCCGCAAATGTGGAGGGCTGACTGTACAGAGGAAGCTCTCTAAAAGGGCTTTTAGTTGCATGAGGGACTCCTGCTTACTGAATATGAACTTCCACTCTTTTAGGGTGGCCTAAGAGGACTGTTCGTCAGCTTGTTTAATGTACCATTTTGATACTCTGTACAATGTTTTTAAACCATCCACTGCTTTAAAGGGATGTTTATTAGAAAGAAAAAACACAAACAAGACAGAAATCTTAACAATAAAACAGCCTCCAAAGGATATATACTATCAGCTCTTCCCTGGTCTCTTGAGACAACTCCTATAAAAATGCTTCATTTGTGGGCTTCAATCAGAAAAACACAGCGCTGGTGACAACCCACACAAGTGTCAAAGACGGCCCTAAAATTTCTTCTCACCTTCTCGCATTTCCACAGCTCCTGAGTAAGTTTCGCACTCCAAAAAGGTCCTCCCAAAATAATGTATCCTGTGTGTGCTGGCATTGCACTGACATTTCACTCGGGTTGCTAGGTAGTACTGGAACTTTTCCAAGACATCTGTATCACAACTAAAGAAGCCTGTTGGCATTATTTTGATTCTGGAGCAAAGACTAGTTACCAAATTCCCACTGCTACCTCAAAATACAGACACAGAGCAACACCAGCGACACCTGCAAGGGCAGCCCAAACTCTGCCAGCACATGCGGATAATGGATTTGTGTGGGCTGCCACTGAGCAATGCAGGTGGTAATAAGGGTCAGCGTGTGGACCGGCCTGCAGAGCTGCTACGACGGCCTGCTCAGAAACCTGTTCAGTTCAAAACAAAATTCACCCAAAATTGAAGACGTGAGCCATGATTTGTCAAAGAGACGTCCCAAATATAGGCATCAGATGTTCATAATACCACCAGTGAAGAAAACTAAAAGGCTCTGGTCCAAAGGGTGAGGCTACAAGGAGAGAATGGAGAAAAATTCCTTCTTACTCCATCAAGGCACGTCTGTTGGACTGTGTTTTTGGAATCTTGCCTAGAACAGACCAAGGAGTCAGGCCTAGGACAAAGCTCCCCACTGACTCTTGAAGAGGTAAGGCAGCTAGCGGCATCACATGCAGCATACGGCAGTTGCACATAACCTATGTGAAGGATGTCCTTTAGTGTGACTAAAGGACATCAGTGCAAATGAAGCATACTGTTTCCTAGATGGGATTATAACTTCCACCTTTAAGCCCGGTACTTTCAACTTCCAAAAAATCCCATCAGCCTGGCTAGTGGGCAATGATGGGCACTGTAGCCCAAAGCATCTAATGGATGCCACGCTGCCTCCGTCTTCTGTAGAGGAAAGGATGTAGCATCTGAAGCCGCCCAACAGTTCTGGCTTGCATCTCTGCCACCAGCCTTTGAGCAGCTGCATTACTGTACCACACTCTCAGAGAAAAAGCTTACCTTTTGCCAGTCTCTCCAGCCGCTTGCCATGTTCTGGAGGTATTGCATACCTGGCAAAGGAAACAACATGTGCATCAGCAAAATTGACATTCAAGAAACTGAGAAATTCAGGCTCTGAGATGCTCGAGACTCAATGTTTGTAGTTACTCCAATCCCCAACTAGGCCCGTTTTTTTTGCTGAGATATTGAGAACAAACCACAGGTTGACTGTTGCTCTCTCTCTCTCTCTCTCTTCTCTTTCTTCAGATTGAACTGGGGAAAAGTCTTAGAATGGTAGTTCATACCTTAGATTCCATACCTAGTAAGCCTGGCAAACAGTTTCAGAGGACAGGGCTTATATTCACCAATGCCTGAGGGCTAGAAATGTGAAATCTCTGGAAATTTTAAAGCCAGAATTGTTCTTTCCAGAAAAAAAATATGGAAATTTTCACAGAAAAAAATGGAAAAAATGCAATATTAGCACCTTTTACAAGCTGAAAGCCATTCTGTTACTTTAGGAACTTCATTTTTTTTCTTTTTAATTCGGTTTCTACTAATCTACTGCTCCAATCCTGTTCCAATGGGTTGTGCCCATTCAAGAGTTCTTATCTGGCTCTGTAGTGTACTATTTCTTTGTGGAGAAGAGGGACACCTTACTGGAGACTGTGGATAGACAGAGGAACACACAATAGCATGTGTGAAGTTCTCAATGCCACCTAGGAACACAACAGCTGAAAGGGCCAACTTTGGCTTTTTCACATATATGTGCGCACACCCATGCACAAACCATGGAGAACAGGGCTTCCCTTATTCATCTCTTGTGCCTTGCATGAAGAAGGCTTGCTTCATATGCCGAAAACTGTGGCTTTCAAACATCACAGGAACGTGACGGAAAGGGTGGAAATCACATCCCAAATTCTCCCTAGACCAAAGCAAATTCCACCCCTCAGAAGTGATCTGAAGACTCATAATCTAATGTAAGAAGGATGTCCAGGAACAAAATCTGTACAGAAGGAAGCGTCAAGACTTCATGTTTAAGCTGATTTAAACTGGCAGCTTGAAAAAGAAACAAACACACAATTTTCCAGGGGGGAAAAGCCCTGTTCCGTAAGAGCTAATCTTAGATAAAATAAGAAATCTATTAATGTGACCCAGACCCTTTTGATCAAAGTCAGAACAATTGCCCTTTAAAGTGTGTAATTATCAAATAATTTCGTTTTGCTCATCTCAAGACTTTTTTTTTAAAAAAATTTAAAACCTATTTATCGCAAACATGAAACAAATGAGTAAATTAATCCAGATCCAAACAGTCCTTTGTGGGATTAACAAGCCTTTAAAAGAGAAAGAAAAGAAAGGAAAAAAGGGAACTAAACTTAACTATTCCTTTCCTTCTGGGAATGTGCTGAAGGATTTGGGAAAGGACTAATTCACGACTATGAGGCAGCTGATGATTAATGCCACATTCTTTGGTCTACTATGCTACTTTCACTTAATTAGTGCCTGTAATTGGGAGTTGTAAAGATAAGATTAATTGAATCTTGGGGATGTTAAAAGTTTAATATGTTGGAACATGGCTGCTGCATTATCGGAGCCTGCAGATTGCAAAGGCAACGCGCTGAGTTCTAGAGAGGCATCCCATGGAATTAAAAGGAAGCTGCTTGGATAGAAGCCCTGGCAGCTGCATTAATGCGCTTAAAACCAGGCGCAGGAGAAGAAATTCTGCAGCCCTGGCCCCACAGCTACCAGCACACAAAGAACTGAGACTCTCTCTTCACATCTTGAAAGAGAAAGGAGAAGAATCCATTGGATTTTCTTCAGGACTGCATGCAATGTCTGTCTATGTACACTACCCATTCAAAAACTGAGTATGCAAGTTTTCAAGTCCTAAATGGGGTTTAACAAAATGGACTTAACAAATTGTCTGGTGTAGCCATAGGCAACTAGGAAATTTATACAGGCAAGTGACTGAGTTGCTGAGCAGGCTCAACTCTTTAGGCTATCTACTGAGGGAGGGAAGTCTCTCCAAAATCAGTGCAGAAACACACCAGCTTTGGAATGGGGTTGGTACAGATTCTCAATTCTTCTTCTGACTGCTTTTGAACAGCCTGCTAAAGCTAGTAATGTGCACATCCACAGAGTAAGGACAGTTCTCCTTCTTCGCAGCCGAGAAAATGAGGAGTACTAAAAAAAAGGGGAGGGGGCAATATAGTAACTTTAGGGGGTCATTCTGTTTAATACTTTCAATTTCAAGTTTCTCCACACTCCTCTCCTGGATACCATAGCTAGGACAGGTTTAAGAATAACGAGTGCCAAATGAGGGGCGGGGGGGGGGAATTGCTGAGTTTATGCCATCTTCCTCAGGCCAACATGACTGTATACAGCATCACAGAATTTTGTGAATGAAGCCAGCAGCTACAATGGTGACTTCCTGAGCATCTGAGACAAGCATCCTGGAAACATGGGTGTATATTCACAGCATCACACAATGACATGATTCTCCACAACACCCATGCAACTGGAGGAATAAGCATGGGCGTTTAGGTAGTTTGGCACCTTCGGGACATTTTCGTTGGCATAACCTCTCCTGGCACCAGTAATGACCTCTGAAAAACCCCATCAATCCAAAGAAAAAGGCAAGACTCTAGCCTTCCTTCTACAGCAGCCTTTCAAGAAAAGACCTTGCAATTTACACAATACTTTGGAATGTTCACTCTGTGTTTACCTACTCAGTAAGTTCAGCCAGATGTCCCTGCAAGGTAGAACAGTATTGCTTTCCTTTTATTGTCAAGGGGATGAAGAAGAGAGCAAGCGGCTTTCTTAAGGCCACAATGAGCCCATGGCCATGGCCTGCAGCTTCATCTTTTTGATGTTCTGCTCTATCATTTCTCCCATCTGCTGAGGATTTCAAATTTGATACCACACACTGACTTTGCTTCACCAATGTCTAGGTGGCAAAGCACAGCACCCTTGCCTCTGCCTCCGAACTGGAGCTTCAACTGTTTTAATATCTCAGTGCTTCTGCTACAACAACAGGACAGGATTGCTTCCTCCCCACTGCCATCACCACAAAATAAATAACAGTCAACTCTCATGGTGACCAGCTCCCTTCTACACCACTTGTCCTACCTGCCTCTCACCAAACCGTAATTGAATGTTCTGTTTTAAGCTTTGGTTCTCTGTGCTCGGGGAGAGACAGTGATAACAGGCTGTCCTCGGGGAAAGAAGTCAAAATGTCAGGGAAGATCAAACCGTTCGCTCATTAACCTCAAGGCGAGGTGTCAAAACAAAAAGGGAGATGTTCAAATAGCAAAGAGCATCGTTTCTGCCAGCCGCTCGGAAAACCTTCCATTATGGGGGCACCATGGCCCAAAACCCAAACCTCCTCTCATTAAATTATTTGTCTTAATGGACCAACTATACACACATACGCCTCCCCCTCCACAAAAGTAGGTTTATAATGAGGAAGAGGTTAACACAGACATCACATTTAAAAAAAAATAAAGGCAGAAAGAGAAGCATTTCAAATTTCACCGTTCTGGATGGCTGAACAAACTGGGGCTTGTTTTTTTCAAGAGAACGATAAATAGAGGAGTTTTGCCAAACTCTGAACTTAAGCTTTAGAAAGGCAACTGGTATAGCCTCTCTAGGACTATCCCATTTCAAAATATGTGCATACTTGCATTTGAGGGTGGGTGGGAGATACACGCATAACACATCTGAATATTTTCTTAACCTACTACTCATCCTCTAGTACCTCCCCTCCGAAACAAGTTCTCTGGTAAATCCAAGGTCTTAGGGTTTGGAGAAGAAACAGTACCAAAAAATCTTGTTTTCAACCACTCCCATGCTGTCATGCAAAGGGGATGTGAACTGCTGGAGAACCTATATTAACTTATCAAGGCTTTCAGGCTGAATCCTTGGCTTCTCCAGTTGAAGGACTCCAAATAGCAAGAAAACAGCCTGAAGACCGCTGCCATCTTGAATACTGGACTAGATAAGCCAGATCTTACTATAAGGTAGATTCGTACATTCATGCATCATGAGAGTGCCAAAATAGTCCCTGGCCAGAAGTCTAGGCTTTCTGGAGTCCCATTCTAGCCTCTCGAGTCCCCAAAATGGACATACTTCCTTCCCCACGGCACTTCCCTTTGCAAGCTTTCAGAGGAGGGTTTCCCCATTCTTAAAAGTTGTAATACCTTTCCTTGAGGCATAACCACCATCAACAAGAGCTTTAAACTCTACTACACTAATATTTTTGACATTATGGTAACCTTTTATCTTTATTTCTACTTATCACCAGAACACCCTTCCCACATTCCTCTGAAACTGGATTTGGTCCTCAGGTTCTACATAGATATATATACTTGTCATGTTCAGTGGACTGTCCATATCTGTGGGGGTTTTGTTCCAGGACCACGACCACCAACTTATGAATGGGAAAAAACATAAATGCTTGTGCCCCATATTATTAAATGACAGACACATCGCTGCCATTTTAGGTACAGGACACAACAGTTCACAACCACAGATCACTTATATGGAGTGTCCACTGTATGCTTTTCTTCTATTTCTTGGTCACCGTCCCATCTCAAGGAGAGATAATGCCACCAGGCCAAAACACCAACCTGCCAAGTTTTCACATAAAGAAAGCTTCTGATATGAATCATCACATATTTTAATGCCACTTTGCTGCAAAGATGGCACTCTCTTCTCCTCCCTGAATGTATAAACAACCTCAGCTAAAACAAGTCTCTGCCATAACATTGTGGATTTCCAACAGAGCTGCAGGTGCAGCCATAAGTGCCAGGACTCTCTGCCACATTTGTTCATAAGCACAGAGATATGTACAAAAATAGTCTTGAAATTGGACTACGTGCAAAGATGTACCTCACAGAACCCCAAATGTGCTCTGCTCCGCTGAATGTCTAACCAACACCAATTCTCCACCACAATCAGTCATTCCATTATTTAGAAGTGGTGGCAGGGCCAGAAAAAACTTAACTCCATAGTGGCTTAGAGAAAAGCAAGTAAAAGCAAGAAGCAGCGCCTAGGTGGCAGAGTAGTTTGAGTACTGAACTGGGATTCAGTTTGAATCCCTGCTTCATCATGGAAATCTCAGTGTGATCTTGGGCAAATCACATTCTCTCCCCATTAGAGGAAGGCGATAGCAAACCCACTTCTGGACAAATCTTATCAAGAAAACCCTATGGCAGGATAACCATAAGTCAGGGTTGACTTGAAGGGACCTAACAATAACAAAGTGGAATTCAGTGGGTCTTGAGATGGAGAACCTACGCCTCCATTCTCCAAACAAGCTTCACACTTATAATGGCATTTCCAAACCAGGGGCACTTTCTGGACAGTTAACACAAAAGGAAACACGACGTACTTTCTGCAGAAAGTAAAGGTAGCTGGACAATTTCTCTCTCTAAACAGCAGGAGCCAAGAGTTTAGACATCTACCTACCTCCTAGCTGACAGAGTAATTGGCAGCTGGAAGAGAATAAGTGTTCATGCCTATCACTACTCACTGACATCACTCCAGGCTGCTGAAGCTTCAAAAACAGTTCCAGCCCTATCCCTCCAGCACAGTCTTGCCTTTAAGCTGTCCCCGTTGCCATCAGCAAGCAGGAACGCCATGCAAGGGAGTGCGAGGATCCCCTTCCAGGACTGTGGGCTGGAAGGCTGACCACAGGGCGACCCAGAATCTGTTTCTCCCTTACCAGCCCACTTGGGTTTCTTACTAGCCCTGAAGGAAATGGTGTCTTTTCCTTCTCAACCAATGCAAAACTTCAGCAGGCTCCTGAAGGAGAGAGATGGCATTCTATGACTCTTTGGCTCACTAGCCATCCCTTTCCACTTTCAGCCTTTTTGTTTTTTAAACTCGCCCGTTTATAACAGAGGGGGCCCAGATATTAGTAAAAAGTGAAGAGTGTTAGAGTTTCTTCTGAGATTCTAGTAGGTTTGGGGAACTTAGTAACAGCTTGCTTCAAGGACTCTTCACTCCACTTGCCTCCCTGCAAGTTACCAGAGAGCCCACACCAGAGATCTTCTAAGAACAGAAGAACTGAGACAGCATAAAAGAAGAATTCCATTCCTTGCAGAGCTATTTCAAATCCACCAGATGTTTCTCGCTTTCATCAGTCCCGTGGCCAGCCCACACTTCATCTCTCAGATCTCCCTGGTGCCAGCCGGTTACTTACTCCCGAGATTGCAAACTTGCAAAGTCAAAGTTCCTGGGTTGCCTGAGCAACTCAATAGCTTTGGAGCTGCTGCTCTGCTCTCAGTGCCCCACTCTCCCTAAAGGAAAGCAATGAAATTGATCCTTGCTCCTGGGCTATTAAGGTTTGTGTGCAACAACTTTGGCTCCAATCACACAGAGCACTGTTATTTTATGCATATTTCATTTTAGAAGCTGCACTGGCATGTAACACTATTCAGGGTACTGAAACTAAACAAGGTGGGCTTGGCCACCATGCCCTGAGGGCAACCGGAGGTTGAGTTTAGCTATCAATTCTTGTTCTCCTTGTATCATGCCCGCTGTTTCCAGTCCTCTCTTAATCTGGTATATGGCACATAATGTAATGAATTTACTTTCCAGGGGGCGAGTGCTAGTAAATATGAGTGCCCTTCTTTACTGCTTGCAAGCACTGATACAGGAGACAGTTTGCAGAAACGAAATACAGTTAACTTCTGAAGCAATTCTGGAACCAAAGAAAAGTTGTAAAGACTCTGGCTGGCATTACATGTAAATCCTTTCCCGGTCAGGCAACACATCTTACTGTAATACCTTCATATATTCTGAACTGATATTAGGTATAGCACACAGGAGATGGTTCTCTGTGTTTTTGATTTCAAACATTGCTGTGCCTTCCAGGTTGAGACCAATAAAACTGGCTAATACGTAGGCTCTTTCTTGGCCTTTGAGAAAGAACTGTTTTCAAAGCAGGGAAGCAGGATGGCTGTCTGATTGTTCTTAACAGTGGACTGGTGGGACTCCTGGAGCTTCAGGATGAAAACCAAATTACCAATTCAAACACCTGAAAACATGGATGCTTGTATTTGTGCAACCTTGTTAACTTTCCATAAGCGTTCATCTAATGGTTTGGAAAAACCATTCTCTTTGCCTGCCAGGGGAAAGAGAGCAGAAAGGGGGCTAGCCAAGGCTGCTATGGGAGGGAATTCCATTGTCAGGAAGCAGCCACCGAGAAAGCTTTCTCCCATGTCCTCACCAAGCACACTGGTGATAGTGGTTGGACCAAAAAAGACTTCTTCTCCTGAAGATCTTAGAACTCAGGCTGGCTGCAACACAATTTCAGCAGGCTCATAGGCTGAACTTTAAACGCCTACCAAACCATTTTGGGAAGCAAGTATTCACATACAATGCAGGAGCGTGTGCAGACTTAAACAAAAAGTGGAGAACAGAGCTTCAGGTCCGCCAAATGTTGCTGGACTACAACAGCCATTATCCCTTACTACTGCCTAGGGTTGATGGGAGCTGTTGGAGGAACAGATGTTTCCCTTTCTCGACTCTACTGTTTGCTCTTAAGGATACTTATGCACTTAAGACAAAAAGCTGCTACTGCAGTTTCCAGGGAGTCTCTCCACTGGACAGTCCCAGGAGAAAAAAAATCCCCTTCGATCTTGCTGGAAAAAAAAGTGCTATTAATAGTGCAATCTCCTTGGTGTTTTGTTTATTTCCCCTGGAATGACTTGATGGATGTGAATAATTATCAGACTATAAAAGCAAGCAAATGTGTTATTTTCTATCACTCCACATCATCAAACAAATAAAGTGTGAAACAGCTTTTTTGAATACAATTTTCCCCTCTAACGGCTTAGAATTATTATGAAGAACAATGAAAATAAATAAGCAAATGCCCGGCAAAGCTTAAAGATTAAATGAGTGTGTCAAGGAAAAGAGGAAGATAGACCAACCATTGCAGGGTACAAGGACTGAATCAGAAAAGCTATAAAAGATGACAAGACAGAAGGATTCGCGGAGATAGAGCCATCACTGCCACGTGCGTTCTATGGGGACCTTCTTATCTAGTCTATCTTATGGCCCTCTTAGGTTTGCCTCTTGTAAAGGGGGAAAAAATTAATTGGCCTGATTCCCAACCAATGAATGCTATTAAATTTTTATCCTCACCAGCAGCCCCAAGGAAATTTGCTTTCTCTAGTCCTTCCCCTATTTAACCACTGTCGTGCCCTGCTAAAACTACTCCCCCAGCTCAACGCTCACTCATCGCGCTTTTTCTATCCAGTCTCCTTCTGCTGTACCAACGTGGAGAACACAATACTGCCTTCGGCAGCTCGTAACACTGGCAAGGTCCCTAGACCTATGTTTCTTCAGCTATCTGATGCTGGGAACCAGGATTTTTTTCTCTCCAATTTACCATTGTTTTATTTGTGCCTGCTGACTACCAACTCCTAGGCCATTTCTGCACTACACTGTTGTAGTGCTATTCTTCCACTTTCAACATCCTGTGGAATTCTGGGGTTTGTAGTTTACTGAGGCCTAAGATGCTCTTCTCTAAATGGCAAACCCCAGGATTCCATAAAGGGATAGAGCAGGGTTCAGGTATCTGTGAGCCCACGCAGCAGCCAAATTCCCATGGTTGGAGCTGCTGGAAACTGCAGTCTGGTATCATCAGAGGTCTCCCAGTCCTGGAAGAGTGTGAGATCTCCTCCAATGTGTGAAAAGATACATGAATAGCCATTATGAGTAGAGCTGCTCACATACACACCCCTTGGAAGCTGCATTTCTGCTCTTCCTTGGCTCTGACCCCTTCTGTCTGGAATACTACAGAAGAAAATTCTCATATGGTATACTGGAGCTTGCAAACGTGCCATGGACTTGTTGAGTGCTCTGTTGGGAGGGGGACACCTATAATATATAAAGCAAGCGATTAAAAAGAAGCAGCAGGAATCCCCCAGCCGCACAGCTAATGGCTGGAAGGTAACCTCAGAAACATACCAGAGAACACAGTCTTGTCCTTAAGACATAAATGACTGGGCAAAATGGTAGATAGGATTGCAATAGGCAGTAATATAAAATGGACAATCTTTAGTCCCAAGAAGAAAGCTTATTCTGGGAACTACAAAAGAATACTTTTTCGAGTGCCAGATTACATAGCCAGGAAAGGCGGGATGAAGCTGTGGACTGTAATGCAGGAAAAGAAAGATTTCAGGAAGTGGAAGTAACTGTCCAAACTTTTCTTTCCTGGACTGAGTGCACTAGGCGCTTTGCACTGCATGGCCTCCCCTCCATCACCTTCTGTCTCATTCCAAATTTGAGCTATGGGCTTTCAGAAAGGCCATGGCACCTGTTCTCTCTCCATGTCCATTCCACCATCCTCACCCTGCCACCATCCAGTTTCTACAACACAGTACTAGCAATTGAGATTATTCAAGCTCCTTGCAGCTTTCCTTCTGCCAAAGAGCAAATGCCAAGAGCCAAGGGTTCAACCAGCAGGCTTTGGAAAATGTCATTTCCATCTAACTCGTGTTGGAAGGGACAAAAGTTAATTTCACAGTGCCTGCACAAGGTCTGGGCAAAAGAGGCCTTGCACAGTCTTTTTTTCCAATGGTGTAATTACTGAAATCCGGAACAGTAACCAAAAGAGAGGGACTCACACATTTTACACAAGCTACACATCTGTCTGTCTTCCAGAAGATTTACTTATGCCAAGCCCATCCAGAAACAAACACCTCTTACCAATGAGAAGAAAGAAAAAAATCAGAAAAGCTGTTATTTAAATCTCTGCAAGGTACAAATGTGTCCAGGGACAGATAATCTGAATGCTGGCACTGATGCTCCCAACCGAGGATTGGAAAAACATTACCCAAGACAATATCGTGCTCCAACAACAACAGCAACAAAAAAAGATGCACTGATGGGAGGAAGCTATGGTAATCCACCTCTACCAACTGGGTTTGCCTCCCCTTTAAGAAAACAAGTTCACGCCTGCCTCTTAATTGTGCATCTTAACACCCAGCACATCATTCATTCTGCTCTGGCAGCCGGAAAGCACAGGCCAGGAGCAAGCAATTTGGTCGAGGGCACGGCTCCAGCTTCTGCTTGCTCTACGGCTGCGGAGAAGCAGTGACCATGCAGCGCGCACAGTGCCATCCCAAGCTGCAACGTTCTGGGAGCAACACAGACAGTTTAACGCATAAACAAACAGCGTGCCGTCTAGTTCTGTTCAACCAAGTTAACACATATTGAAATGGAACCAGTGCACAATCTTGATGCCCAGGAGCACGAATGTCTATAGCTGCCACAGCAGTGACCGAAGCTGTCAGATGATGGGCAACTTGTCTCATACGGCTGCCATGGGGACAGCAATGGTGGGAAATCCAGCACAGGCTACCCTGGAGGAAGAGAGATCTGAACATGTGACTGATCGAATTAGATCACTGGGTGCCGTCAGCACGTATTCTGGGCCATTCCTTGCAGCGGGGGGCCAAAGGAGCAACATTCAGATTAGGGAGCTGGTGGGGGGGGACATCAAAGTATGCATCAGAAAGGGAGAAGGCAGGTACTACGTGCGTCTTGTGCAACTGAGATGGTGAGAACACAAGAACAGAATGAACAGCATGTACATGCCCACAAGAAAAAAAAGAAAGTCCCTGTGGCAGGCCTAAAACAAGATGCATTATCTGTTTTTCCTCCACTGTACTTCCTCTCCGTTCCAGGGACTGGAACATCTATTTGCCTGGCCACAAAAGATACAGGGTAGGAAAGGGAGCAGTCCTAGACAAGAGGTACAAGGGAAGGAGGAGTCAAACTAGAAATCCAAGGAGCAGAGGGGAAAAATCCAAGTCTACTTCCTCCAGAAGATACAGCCAAGTTCACGGCAGCCTTCACAACTTAGGCTGGATTACAACATTGGCTGCTCAGCCTGATGAAAAGAAGGTGAGGGGTGACAGGATAGCCATCTTTAAATATTTGAAGGGATGTCATGTTGAAGATGGAGCAAGCTTGTTTTCCGCTGCCCCAAAGACTAGGACACGGAGCAATGGATCTGAACTACAGGAAAAGAGATTTCACCTAAACATCAAGAAGGACTTCCTGATGGCAAGAGCCAATCGACAGTGGAATCTGCTGCCTCGGAGTGTGGTGGAGTCACCTTCTTTAAAGGTTTTTAAACAGAGGCTGGACGGCAGGTGGTTGGCCATGATGGCCATCGTGGTCTCTTCCAACTCGGTGATCCTATGATGGGCTGTAGGATTAAAACAGTTGTAGTCCAATACAGTAGGGCAACGCTGATCTGAAGAAAGCTGGCTCACACAATTTGCTTACCAATTTCAGAATGAACAGTAAATCTGAGGTTTTCAGGAAAGATATACATGCTTCTTTAACTGTCAGCTTCCCTACGTGATCTTCTCAGTCTCCTCTTCCCAGCAATCCTTCCCCACTGCCATTGTATCTCAGAACATAAATGTTTTTGGACAAGGAGTGCAACTCAGTGGCTGCAGAAGCCTGTGCAAGCTGGCCCTTTTAGCTGCCAAAAATCAGCATTAATCCACTTATCTGAGCAAAGAGGTTTTAACACAGAATCCTACATTCTTTGTCCCAGAAGAAGAAATTTAATAAACTCTTGCTGAGGAAAAAATGAAAAAAAGTCAACCTGCGTTATCAGCCACTGAATGCTGCCTGTTAGATAAAAACCATGCAATCACAAGCCAAGTATTTCCACCACTCCTATCTGCTGGACAAAGTCCCAGCTCTAGGACATCAGAGGTCAGAAATACCCACCTCTCCCTCCCTTAAGCCTTCCTTGTTTCCTGTAAAGATACCTTCAAAATTGCCTGCTGAATTCAACACCCTATACAGGTCCTACTTTTTCTGATGATAGATTCAGATAGGAGAAAGAACCATTAGGCTGCACGCATTGACAAAAGCTAAACAAAAAAAGGTGAAAGATTAAGAAAACACTTCTTCCCATCTAAATGAGCATATGGATTCTACCATTAATATTAGATATACAGTAATACTGGTGGGGGGAAAGGGAAAGGAGAGAGAAAACGGTGTGGCTATAAGCCAAACAGATGTTCCAGTTTTGCCCCAGTCGATACACACAAGCTGTCCCTTGCTGCTGGTACAAGACATGCTTCAACCCTACGCAGCTTCAGAAAGGAGCAAAGGCTTCTGCATGCTTCAGAGCAACCATCACTCTGGGCTTTCAAAATGGAAGCCACTGCTTGCGACAGGCCTCTGCCGTCAGAATCAATCCCGCTTCTATGGGAAGTTCATTTCCATGCTGATCTTCACTACCTTGAAATAGGAAGTGAAAATTACACAAGGAACCCCGAAAACTAAAATTACTTCTAGACTCCCTAGAGCTAGAAGTGGCCTTTTTGCAAAAGAAGAGGAGGGGACTTTGGTCACACACACCTCTGCACACAAAAATTCAGCATTAACGCACTGGGCAGGTGGAGATCCAAAATTCAGTGTAGCTGCTCTCTTGAAGTCTCTCTTGTTTGTTGGCCATCATCTTCTCTCTCAATTCTTCTCTGAGGTGTCAGACTGCCAACAGGGTACCCCATGACTCTTCACAACAGGCACCGCCAGCCTTCGAGTAGTTAGAGTACATGACTGGTCTCATTATTTCATTCATCAGGATCAATTTTCACAGACTGAGCAAAGAGAAAATCTGTTTGCTTTAACTAGATGAGTTTATCCAACATTCCAGCATCTGCACCTAAAGAGTTATCCTCAATGCTTATCGTACTACATTTATGCAGATCCTCTGTTGGGGTCCCCACTGCCACCGAGCTTAGAAAAATGACTTTAGTTTCTTTACTGCATTTCCATTGGCCATACTACCTGAGGGATTCTGGGAACTGCAGTGCACAAAAGTAACCTTTGCAAACTCTGCTTCCTCCAAAATCTAGTACCCGTGGGTGCCAAACAGTAAGATGCTGAATAAAGCACCAGGATTTTGCCAACGCAAATGATGCTTTTTATTGATCTCACTCGCACCCTATCTGCTCCCTTACAAGAAATCCATGAGCCGCGTTGTAACCCAACAACTCGGCAAAGGAGGTCAGGCTTAGCTGAAACAGCTCGCCGAAGCTCTGCCTCTCTTTGCTTGCTGAGGCTTACAGATGATTTGGGAACTGGCAAGCTGAAAGGCCCTACATATTTTAGCTTCTAGATATTTTAAGATCTTCTTCAGGGGGCTGTACGAAGAATACACAGTACAGTTGATGAGCGCATCCATACACATAAATATGATAAAATATTGCATGGATGTCTTCTTTCAATTCTGAATCTTCATCTCCCAAAAGAGTCTTAAGAAGAAGGATGCCTCCACATCTTTTTAACACAACTAGTGTGTAACAGGAGGGAGTCTCCTCCCCTTTGCAAGGCTACATGCTTTTAACAGCTGCTGCTTTCTGCCACTGAGAGGCCAGACCCCTGCCAGAGGATCAGGTTGGCAGAAAAGAACAGCCTAGCGTGGGGGGAGGCAAAATGGGCACCGTGTTATTAAACCCAATCTGTAATGCTGTCAGATTTCCAGAGATCTTCATTTCAAAGTAGGGCCAGGCTTTGAACAGATGCTTTCTTTCTTTCAGGGGAGAAGAAGGGGACACAGAGAGGGCGGGTTTTAGCCCACTCTCTCTTCCTCTGCTCCTTCCAAAGAGAATCTTGACAGCCTACAGAGACATATTGAATTATTGGGACTGAAAATCATGGAAAAGACCTCTGACTTACACAACATATTGTTGGACCAGGAGCCTGTTTTAGAGTCAGAAAGGGGAAAGATGCACCAAAGCGTTGACATTCACGCCAGGGAAAGAAAAGCCATAGCTAGCAGGGGACAGAGAGGGTGGTCCGCCCTGAGTGGCACATTTTTGGGGGGTGCCATTGGGATACCCTCCACACGCTGGCAGATGCCCAGTGCCTAGATGGGCACAGAAGCCTCCCGGAGAGTTCTGCTGGAGGGGGTAGGGGGCCACCGATTCCTCCCCTCCCCTACCTCTCTCCCTCCCAATTCAGAATCAAACCTGTTTCCAGCCAAAGCAGCAGAAAGAGGGAGGGAGAAAGGGAGAGGAGGAGCCCCAAGGAGGTGGGGAGAGGCACCCACCTTCCCCTGCACCTCACTTCCGAGACTGAGGACAAGCCCAGCCCAGCCTCCGAGGAGGGAGGGAGGGAGGGAGGGAGGGAGAGAGCCCGCACCACCACGGGAATGCCAGTGTGCCTCTGAGTGTGTACAGAATGCCCCCTCTGAGTGCACACACCTAGAGCCCAATCACCCAATGCCAATGGAGCAATTTTCATTTGGTATTTCGGATAGGTCCTCCCTTGCCTGAGAAGGACAGAAAACTCAGGGACCACTCCAGCTACACCACTGCATTTAAAACCTCTCGAAAGGTAGCCCTTCCCCATTAGTCTCTACCTGTTGCTGCCTGACTGGCAGCCCCAAACAAGAGTTCAGGAAGGGCAGGTCCACCCACAGCCCAAGCTCGAGCTTGGCAATCGCATTATAATTCGAGGCTTCAGACCTTCTGCTCACTCACACAAAGCAAGCACACAGCTCTGTGCTGGTAACTGACCAGCAGCCGTCACCACAGCCCCACCTGCAGGAAGAACCTGGTCCCGGCTGGCGGCAGGAGGGCGGTTTGAACGAGCAGGTGGGCTGGCGTGGCTTGCACTGATTAACTAATGACTGCGGTATATGAAGCCTGAAAGCTTGTATTAATAACTCGGTGGCGTATTCCGCCCATCTATCACCAAATTAGTGGGCGATGCAAACTCGGCATCTCAATATACTCATCATTTCTCCTGACCGGTCCCACAGCAACACACTGGCACATGCAGACTTTCAATGAAGAGTTCTTGCTGTCCCTCCCCAGCTGGTGGGGCGAGCCAGAAGAGGCCGGAGCGGGACTGCCACACTTGGAGAGCCCTTCCTGTCACCAGCTAAAGGAAATAAACGAGAGCCGCTGCTGTCCAAGCCCTCGACCAGCTCATCAACTGATAAGAGCTTTTGCTCTGCCAAATGGTGGTGCAGCTGAGCCATAAATCAAACAGCGCCATAAATCTTGCTTCTCCTTCCATCCAGTACTGCAGAGGCATTTTTTAAAGGGAAGAGGATGCACACCAGAGAGATGGAGTAGTATACTTTTTGGTATTGCCTGATGCTTTTCTCTAGTTTTATCTCCCCCACCACCACAATCCCTCCAGGGGAAAATCCCTCTTGCCACAATGGTGCACTGGAAATGCAACATGCTCCACACCTGCCACCTGTGCACATTTCCTGAACAAAGATGAGTCTGATGCAAATGATCTGGAAACAGAAAGCCTTTTTTCCTCTGTTCTATGGGAGTAAAGAGAAGATGGGAAAGAAAAATTTATGGAGATGGGAGCAGAATTTCAGCCATGCAACCCCTAGCCAGGAAGGTTAAGTTCTGTTACTCTATACCTCTACATCAGAACACAAAATGCCTCCAAAGTAAATTAAGAAGCCAGGTAGATTCTTTTCTCAGATGCAGATGTTCCAAAAGCCCACCAGGATCATTTGTAGTATACGAAAATGGAGAGAGTAGCTACGTAGCAGTCTATGGAGTATTTACCACTGTCTTCCAGGCTCTCTCAGTACGAGAAAGGGTTTTGAAAGGTGCTCAGCATTTCACCCCTGATGAAGCCATACCACCCTTTCATTCTCTGTCAAGCCACTTACAGTTCACCCTTTCAATCCCCCTCTTCAGGTGGAGCCTCACTGGCATCATTTTCTCCCAATTCATTTCATACTCCCTTTACCACTTCCCCTACTGTCATGTCATGCACTTCC
Source organism: Ctenosaura bakeri (assembly GCA_948474755.1). Taxonomy (NCBI): domain Eukaryota; kingdom Metazoa; phylum Chordata; class Lepidosauria; order Squamata; family Iguanidae; genus Ctenosaura; species Ctenosaura bakeri. The sequence goes on from CAOLHI010002238.1 coordinate 122,930, forward strand.
AAATCCATGCCCATCTGTCCAGTTTCTGTTTCCAACTCTAACTCCGCAGTCCTTTCCTCCCTGCGTACTGTAATGCACCAAAACGGGATTATGCACCTTATTGCTTTTGTACAGTTTCCATGACAGAACATAGGAAGTTCCTAAAAGCTGATGCCTCTGAGAATCCCTTTCATTCTCCCAACATTTCTGGGAAGAAGATTAGTCTGGCAGAAAGATGAGCAACTGGTCCATGATTTCTGACCAAGTGAGGACTTGAAGGTGAGTCTCCCTACTACAGTAGAAGTGGAAAATATGAGGCCTGGGGCCTTTCTGAGCCTTCCCTCACCACCTTCTCCATCTATGCCAGAAAAATCATGCTTCCAAAAGCCTCCAGTGGGTGCAGTTCTTTAAACATGACACGCTTCCTGCAAGTTACTTTAGTTTAAAAAAAATACAAAAGTAGTTTGTGCAGAGATGGAAGTTACTAGGAGCAGAGGGTAACCAGTTTCATGAGTGGGGCTTTGGAGATAGAGTTTGGAGGTTGGCCAAAAACGGCTAGCGCCTGAGGTTGTTCACATGTGTACTGTATCCAAAACTCTACTCCCACTATCTTAAGCCATTTTCACCCTACACTGTTCTAGTGCTCTTATTCCACTTTCAAACTCATGTGGAATTCTGGGCTTTGTAGTTTACTGAGGGCTATCTGGTTGAGAATTCTAAAGACCCCTCCCTAAACTGCAAACCCCACAATTCCATAGGAGGTCGAAAGTAGAATTACAGCACCGTAAAAAAAGTAGAGTGGGAATGGCCTTACTATAGTGGGCCTAAGAGCAATTTTAACAATGTAGACTCAATAGCTGAAACCAAGCAAAACACTTGTACATTTCTTCATAATGATCTTTGGGCCTTTCACATCTTTAGTGGGACACAAGTTTAGCTTTTGCCCTTAAGGCCCAATAAGGACAAAAGAAGAGACACTCTGGATCAATCCAACAGCTTCTCCCGCATAGTATGCTGTGCAAACAAAGGCCAACCACCTGCTTAGTGAGAAGCAACCTATGAGGATAACAGCAGTGCCAGATCATCTTCTGCAGCGACCGCTACTGAGGAAGGCATGCAATGAGAGAAGTAGCATCTCGACAAGAGGTGGGCAAAGTGTGCCCCACTACAGAAGATACTCGAACACAACCCACAATAGTCAGATTGTGAATAACACTGTGAGTTGGAAGTCCTACAACATCTGGGGGACTGGACTCTGGCCACCCCTCCTACAGACCCAGCGATCTGCAAGACTGAAGCAAACTCACAGAAAGTTAAGAGCAGGATAGAAGCCCAAGACTAAAAGGTACCCATAACCCAAGGGACAACAAAGGCATTCTGTGCAGGGTAAATCATTCACCGCTAGAGGGCAGGCAGGAAAGCCTTCCAGTTTTAACCAAAGGCCAGCTGATTATGAAAGCTACAGCCAAGCCCCAAAGGAAATTAAGTACTTAAAGACATTTACTTCGAGTACGTTCTGTGGCTTCAGCAGTGCTGCAAACATCCTGAACCTTTCTCTGAGGGTCTGCGTTAAGAAGAACTGGTAAGATCACCAAGCACCTATAGAGTTTTTCAAGAGAGAAGGAAGTTATGGTGTTTAAAAAAAAGGCCTCTGGCTAGGCCACAGAGCAAAGTCATCCAAACAAACCTAAGCAGGAAAGGTTTTTCCAGTAGGTTTCTCGCTTCACTAGACTGACTAATTTGATCTTCCGCATCTGCTCTGCAAAGGCCCTCGAGAGGCCTCCACATTGCATGACAGAACAAAGTCTGGGTGTCTCCTATTTTATTGCTGATCAGTTAAAGAACTTGAATAACCCAATTTTCACAAAGAGAGCAAGACAATTCATAATCGGATTGAGAGCCTCAGCTCAAACCTTTCTACTTTGTCATTCCAAAAGGCAAATAAGTTTCTGCTGGCTTCGGAGGAGGATCAGGCGGAAGTCTAAAACCTGGTTTCCAAGGGGCCCAATCACCTGCTAGTCCTCTGCCCGACCACCATACCAAACTCAGACTTTGCAGTTGCCATGAAGAAAATGTCATGGCACTCAAAGCCCAAGAGACCTTCCCCACTACTTCTGCAGAAGCTCTTGACCATCTCCAAAGGTTGCAACCCAACTTAAGCACCACACAGGGTTACTCCTTCCACCATTTGCCCCTGAGAAAAAGCTCAACCACATGAGAGGAAGAATGAACATTCCTGTTTCCACCTTCTTCTGACATCCTGTCTGAGCGGCTTTTGCTCAAGCAATGAAAATCCCACCCCTCAGAGAGGCATGACTAGGGCTGGCAAGGGGGCGACAGCCCATCGCGTGTATTCTCAGCCACAGTTGTCTTTTCATTTTTACCTCACTCTCTTGAGAAGGTTATATTCATCCCTTTTCTCATCTTTAATGGTTGCTGGACGCAGGTACGCATAGACCTCTGCTTTTGAGGGCTTCACCTTTCTGATGGTCAGTTTAAAATCTCACTGGCAATTATATTAAAGAACAGCTAGAGCCAATAAAAGACCATCACATTCCTTGTCCTGCTTGATCATTCAGTGCCAGAGGTGGGGAATGAAGAGCCCTTGAAAAGGTGATAGGGAGGATGGCAGGACCTGCAATTCAACACCACCTGGAGGGTCAGATTTTTCCTCAATCCTGGTTTAGTGAACCAACACTGATAATAATATCCTGACTTCTCGAATAAGACCACAGCCACCTACATTCCTTAAGAGGATACAAAGGCCAGCACAAACTTTCAAAACCTGATCAGGTTTTGTTAGGGAGGTCATTTTTCCCCCTCTCAGAAGAAAAAAATATTCAGCTTCCCGAGTAATGCAATTTGGCAATTTGCTGCATTTTAATCTTTGCATGGAAGTGTATGAGGTAATTATATATAATATGCCTAATTGATACATCACACACCTCCCACTGCCACAAGGGGCTCAATATGGGACTGCAGAATATGACAGAATGCAAAGGCTGAGGGCAGGCCAGGAAGAGGGGGTAATTAAAGCCAAGGAAAGAAAGCACTGTATCTTATAATTAGGAGAACAGAAGCACTGCAAAGCAACAGGCTCAATTTGGCAGCTCCCCACCTGAGCGGCTTAAGATGGAATTATTTGGCAGAACAAAAGTTCCCCGTAGTGTTGGGTGGGGCATTTGAAGCCGGCCGCCCTCCTCCCCAACACTCCATTTTAATCTCAGCAGCCCCACTGATTCAGATTCCAGCTGAATCTGGATTCCAGGGGAATATTATACTTATTTCAGAGTTGCAGCACTAAGAAAAGGATGTCAGGGCTTGAGAAATTGCAGGAAACTGGGGCCTGGGTTAGCAAAATTGTCCAGTTGGACAAGCAATGCCCACTCCTCAGAGCTTCTTTGGGCAGTGGGGAGAGGAAGAATAGTCCATCGCTGTGACTGCCATCCATCTGCCTTCTTCCAAGTAACAGACTCTGTGGATCCTCCTTGCTGCATTATCAGCTCAACAAACTGTACTTAGATATGATCTAACCCAGGAAAATTCACAGGGTACCTCAAAGCTTCCATCTGTTGGGAACACTACACCAAACACTGCACCAATTTATGGCATTCAAGGAAGAACGTTGTTTTAAAAAAAACAAAACTATTCCCATCTCTAGGCAACCTCTTTTGGGCCATGAAAGCCCCATTTCCAAGAAAGAGTTCTCTAGATAAATGTCAACTCCTGAGACTAGGACAAGGAGCAATGGATTCAAGCTGCAGGAAAGGAGATTCCACCTGTACCTCAGGAAGAACTTCCTGACGGTCAGAGCTGTCCAGCAGTGGAATCTGCTGCTGTCTCAATGGAGTGTGGTGGAGTCTCCTTCTTTGGAGGTTTTTAAGCAGAGGATGTATGGCCATCTGTTGGGAGCGTTTTGATGGGGGTTTCTGCATAGCAAGGAGTTGGACTTGATGGCCCCTGGGGTCTCTTCCAATTCTATGATCCTATGATTCTATCCACAAACTTCACTCCTTCCCACAATGCTGCTGCAAAGCACTGTGACACACAAGACTAAAATGAAAAATTTAGGAATGCAGGGTTTTTTTAAAAAAATGGAATGAATCATCTCCTTGTTCTTTCATTTATCAATCAGGTACACTTAAATGAAGCTGACTATTGCCACGGCTACTGCCCGCATCTATCTGAGAGGCCGAAAAAAGCATGCGATTATTTACAATTCACCCAAAGGCACCACAGGTTGAGAGACTGAAAGGTCCTCTCTGTGTTCACTTTCCATTAGAGCCAACATGTGATAATAAATACCTTCTTTTAATAAACGTGGCCTTAATCAGAAGCCCCACTAATTAAATGACTCCCACTAATTAATCAACAGTAGCTTTTGTTGGCTGAGCTGCTGACTAAGCCTGTGTGGCCCTTTCTTAAATCTTAAAAGGGCAAGGATGATACAAGCCAGGGCTATGCCATGAAGAGAAGGCTTTCACGGCCCTGGAGTCAGCACTCCTGTACAAATGAGCACAATGTCCTGATGGAGACTTGGAGCAGCTCCTGGCAATGGCTGTAACACCAGCCCTCTCACGCTGCGCAGCCTCCGAACTGGTAGAGTTCATAATTCTTTTTGCTCCTACTATTCCCAGGGGTCCTCTGGAAGATTATCACTACCCGGGTAGAAGAGTCTATAAAAAGGATGAAGGGGAGCGGGGAAAATTCCACAGAGGTAGGGCCAGGGGAAGGCAAGTCACGGAACCATCATTAGCAGAAGCTGCTTCTGACAAAAGGCGGCCGGCTGCACCAAGCTCTCACTTTGCTTTTTTGGAAATCCGTGAGCTCCTCCTGCTGGCCTTCAGCATCCTTACAAAGCATCACTGCAAGAATGGAAGATTTTTTAAAAAAAGGGTAGCCATGTTGATCTCACATACATGAAAGAACAAAACGAGAGAGGTTCCAAGGAGGAAGAGAGAAATCCATCACCATCATAGTTTATTAGGATCAACGAGAAATACAGGCTGGCTCATGGATATATCTGCCATCAGGAAATTTTCTGACATGTGAGCCATTGTACAGATGGGCAAAGGGCAGCAGGAGGTACAAGGCAACGCCACCAAAAAGCAGGAAGGTTAATATTCTTCCATCTCAAACTGACAAGCTTTCTAGCTGCTGGCAAAACTCAGAGGCTGCCATCTGGAAGACCTGTACGCAACCCAGCTCTACAAAAACAAGGCTTGTAAATCCACTCTGAAATGGAGTATCCCCATGTGGCATCTACCAATTCTCCCCACAGGTCCACCTATCTGCCCTTCCGCTCCCTCAAATTCCTAATGTCTGCAGAGCCACTTCCACCATTAAGGGCCCGCTTCTCTCCTAAGTTATGGGGCCAACTCACAGGAATCTTATTTATGAAAGTCAATCTATGCTGCAACAGCTTTAGAAGAAGAATGAGACATCCTGGGCAAAGATGCTGGGGGCTTAATAACCAAATTTACTCCAGAAACGTGTGGAGCCAGTGGATCTGTCTGCATGTGCATGCTCTCTCTCTCTCCCTCTCCCTTCTCTCTCTCTCTCTCTCCACACACACACACACACACATTCATTCAATCTCAATAGGACAGAGTTTCAAATCAGAAATCCAAAGGCCTCCTGCATTGGCCAGAAGAGGTTTCAACTAATCTCTGTTAATAAATCTTTGCCCAGATCGCTTTTGGCCTTAATACAAAAGCAACATCTGTTCATGTGGTCTTCTGATTACAGAACCCCCCTGTCAGGGAAGCGGGATTAGTCTCCTCTTATCAAAAGTGTGCGCGCTTGGAGGGTATTCTCAAACATCTCTTTAATGCTGGACTAAGTAGCACTGAGCGCAGCCAAGTATTAAGACCATTTCTGTTCCGCTCCCACTTTGACAGCGCTGGGTGGGAGTGCTTAATCCCAATCTAACTCTGAATGGAACAGCTTCTCGCCCCAGCGAATTGGAAAATATTCTGTCCAGTGGAATAAAGTTCCACTCTGACAAGAGCAGCAAGGCTCAAAACCCCACCTTCTATAGTCTGGAGGATGGGAGAGAAAGAGGAGGAAAAAGAGACCCATCAAAAGTCAAGCACAAGCTAAGTAAGAGCAGCCAGAGTAATTGTTTTGCACCAACAAAGAGCAGGGCCTTCGGGTCAAATCGCACATGCTACTTTTATTGGTTGGATATATACCAACCACCACCACGACTCTTCTGCTGCTCTCCGAAGCATCTGACTTTTGGAAAGATTTTGGACTCTGCTTGGGTAAAAATCTATAGTGCCAGGTTTTAGACACAGCCTCTGATACAAGAAGGACCTTGATAACTACAGTGCAGCAAATGGGCCACAACCCATTGCGCAGCTACAGCTGCCAGGCTCCTTGAGGAAGGAAGCTGCAACAATTCAGTTGGATTTAAGTCGACGCTGCAGAGGTACCCAGGCATAGCTACGTTACTGGTGGTGCTCTGGTTCACAACCAGGGGCTTGTTCCATTGGTATGCAGCCTTGCACATAGAACGCGGGACAGAAGGAGCTGCTTTGCCCTAGGACAATGCTGTCTGTGCTACGACGACTCCCCAGGGTTTCTTGCCCAAAAGGATCTCTCTTTATTCTCTGTTGTTGGATTCTTTTACATGGAAGTGTTCAGACTGAACCTGGGACCCTCAGCAATCAAAGCAAGTGACTACACACAAAGGTCCAGGCCCTTCGCTTTATGGGAAAGTTTTATACTCTTTATAAGCTTTATATTTAATTCCTTTCTTATGATATCAGTGGCTTTCCCTTTCATCATTTATCCAGACCCCATGAAGTGAATTCATGCAGAGCAGAGAAACAAGGTGATGGGAGAAACCTTTGTGTGTTCCCTGTGAAAAACTGGGGTGAAGGAGAGATCTACCAAGATATCAGGAAGTACAAAAACCTGCAGATTTAGAAGACTGGATAGTTGAAACAACTCTCTTTCATGGGGGAAAAAATTATGGATCAATATCATTTATATCAAGAACGATTCCACACATACTCACACCATTTTGGAAAAATCTGTACCAGAAAAGAAGCTTTCACATCAACTGAAAATGTTTAACAACCGAAATATTTTGCTGGAATGATATCAATGTTTCTATCATTCTACAGCTGAAAATCAGCAAAGGAGACATGGAGAAAATTCAAGCACTCTCCAATGAGGGAACACTGCCAGATTTCCAATCTCCTTAATGCACTGAAATCAAACCACTAATAATATAGCCATGTGTCCAAAATAAGGGGCAGGGAGGCCTTCCAGCCGAGCCATCAGCACCACCTAGCGGAAGCCAGGAAGCAGAGACAATAAGATTTCTGAAAATGAGAAGCTAACCCAAAGGATGTATGAAATAGTTTTTTAGTTCAGACCCAAGCAGGAAAAACTACTATGCTCTTGAAATAAAAGATACCTCTAGAAGCAGCTTTCCTTTGAGTCTAAAAAAACCCAGTCAACAGCTTTTTCCAATGGTAAAATTGCCCCTCGTTTTATCGTCAGGGCCTCTTCCCGCTCCAGCATTTGAGAGGCAGGTACTGCCTTCCTGGAGATCAGCACTGCTAGTGGGCAATGGAACTTCAGAGAAAGGGCAAAATTAGGTCACAGTGCCCTGGCAAGCAACCTCCTCCAGTGACATTTAAGTTCCTATTTGTATGCAAATGCCAATATTGATAAGCTGCACCAAAACCTCAGAGGAAAGCAAGTGATCCGGAAAGCCATCAAGTTGTGGAGTGTTAAATACAGCACACACGTGTGTCTGCGCATGCTCAAAAATGCCCAGGAATCAGAAGGCTGGTTTTCCCTTGCCACCTTTCTACACACACACCTCCAGAGTCTCCTAACCACAGTCAAGTGCACTGCACAAACAGTGTCATATATTTCAAAACTCTCCACCTCTCTGAGGCCCTCCCACAGGTTAATTCTGAAATGAGCTTTAGTCTCAGACAGAGCTTTCTGAAGAAGCAGAGTGCACAGTATGGCAAAGAATTACACAGTTACCCCATCTACCCTTTCCCTTCTGCCTCTATAAGCAGAGCCTGCCAAAGTTTCTTCGAGAAGGAGATGGGCAGGACAATGTTTATACGCTTGCTTGCAGAAGCTACAGATTCTTGCATTGAAACAATTTATTTTGATCATGAAGATCAAGGAGTCTTTGTAGTCTACTGGTTCTCTGCTTGAGAGGACAGAGTGAACTCTCCTCGCTCTAAACTGTCCTGCGATTCCAGACAGTCTCTCCTTCCTTTAGCTCTGGCTTAAAAGCTTAAACGGAGAAAAGAAAATCCCACAATGAGGGTGGGAAGTAGAAGAAGAGATGGGAAGCTCAGGAGGCATTCAGATAACTTTTAGCACACCCACAGCTGAATCTCAAGATTTCCCTAGGCTTTACAGGACACATTGTGAAAATGGAGGAGGTGTGGAGAAGCAGGACAAAGTTACTTCTCAGGGCAGCACTAAAGGCAGATTATTAAGGATTACTTTATCTCCATAATCACAAACATACACTGAGTTCTAGGCTGAAGTATCCTTAAGTAAAACTGGTAGACATGATGGCAGACTCCTTATGGTTTCACCCACCGATACATGCATGGGGCGCACTTATTCACTGTGTTCACTTGGGGCTTGGAATCTACTGCCACAGTTTTAGACACAGAATCATCAGTCATACATAGGTTGGAAGAGACCACAAGAGCCATCTTGTCCAACCATCCGCCATCTAGTCTCACATCTATCATGGAATTCTGTTTAATCCAAAGTGTCCCCCTGGAGATCCCAGGAGAATAGCTGACACTCCTACTTACAGTTGGACTCTAGGCCTTTATCTGAGAGACGGTCACTGTGTGAAGCTGCAAACATATTCTATTAAACAGCTCTTTTTTTTCCTAAAGGAATTACCTATCAGTTAAAATAGGTAAGACCGTAATAACAGAGACAATCTAATCTCTGTCTTTATCCATTGTCATTAAACAAAAACATCTGAAAAATAAACCTGTATGATGTCCTGGGGTCCCTAATTTATGAATTTTAATTGGGGATTGTCTATTTTATTCTGTTTTTCTTTTGTGTTGTCAAAAATGCTTTAAACAAAAATTTTCCATAAAAATGATTTAATTGGATTCAGAATGCAATTTCCCCCAAAAGGCCAGTGGGGCTCGATGAACTCGCCAAGAGACCTTTTAACATTTTCATTAAATGCCAGGTCTCTTCTCAACTCCGCCATAACCCTGACTCACGCCAGACAGTACTGACCTGTCCCAACCCAAGCAGGTGATCATTTTCCTGGCTCACAGATTGAGGTCTTATTCCTGTAGCAAGAGCTGGGGGCATTTTATTTTATTTATATGCCACCCTTCTCCCAAAGGGGGACCCAAGGCAGCTTCCAAAATAAGTTAAAACATTGAAAAAACATTAAAAACACTTAAAAACATATAAAATGATAGAAACCTACAACAGTTTTTAAAAACAGTTCAATAAATCAAAAGCTCCCCTGTTCACACATTAAAGTAGGTTTCCTTGGCCTTGGCCCCCTTCTAATATTCTAAGGCCATTTCCACACTACACTGTTATAGTGCTATTATTCCACTTTCAGCATCCCATGGAATCTTGGGGTTTGCCGTTTACGGAGGGGCCTTCAGAATTCTTAGCCAGACAGCTTTTGGGCCTTAGCAAACTACAAACCTCAGACCTCCACAGGACATTGAAAGTGGAATAATAGCACTAAAACAGTGTAGTGTGGAAATGGCCTAATATTCAGTTCACACATCGCCACAGATCCAGCAGGTCCTAAGTATGTAGATCTGACTCGGAATCTCTAACCGTCCCATTACAGAGGAATAGATGTAATTTAAAAATAAGGGAGAAAAGAAATTGGCTTACCTTGTTGATCCCCTGATCCTTGGAGAAATGGTTCACATTCTTGGAAGTTAAACCAATTTTTCAGCTATTTTATAATTATTTGGACCTAATCTAGCATTCATATCTCTGGCTATTAAAAGTAATGGGTCAGCATACAAGCTAAAAAGAGATGTCAGAACTAACTCTAAATGAATCTAGCTAAAGGCTTATAAGATTTAAGCAATAAAGATTTGTTCAAGACTCACCAGGATTTGGGTTCTCCGAAATGCAGGTAGTTGATGCTGTAGAGATCCATGTCCTCTGTATGCCAAGCAAATGTGGTCTTCCACATCCCAAAGTAGAGGTAGGGGGTGTTCACGCCTTCGATGATAATTCCACACTGATGCTCCACCATGTCCAGGAGGGTGTTGAGATTCCCAATGTTCCACTCTTGCACATCCTTGGGTTGAGGACACACCAATCAGAAAGAGACAAAAGCATGATACTCATGGATTGTCACAGTCACATGTAATATTACAAAGAGACAAACTGAGAGGAGCAGCGTGCCAGCCTACAAGGCAAAAAAAACCCCGACTTCAATGGCCTCACGGACAGAAGGTCTGATAGACGGCCCTATCACACAACACTGTTATAGTGTTCTTTTTCCATTTTAGCTGCTATGGCATAATTCTGTGGAATTCTCAGGTTTGTAGTTTGTAGGAGCTCTCTGGCTGAGAATTCTAAATGCCTCTCTAAACTGCAGATCCCATGCAATATTGCCATAGCAGTTTAAGTGGAATAATAGCGCTATAACAGTGCAGTGTGGTAGGGCCCAGAAAGAGCTGAAATATATCCCATTAAACAAGGCCTCCCAGAGTCCATCTTCCTCGGTAGTGGTCTAGCTCTTCAGACTGTTATTGAGAGATCTAATTCAGAGAAGAATCAAAATGGTAAACCTGCTCAGCAGCCATAACACCTGCAAGAAAGTGCAGAGGCTGAACAAAGCGAGCAAAAGGATGGAGCCATGACTGAAATGTTTTTGGCACAGCAGTCTGCGCGGCAAGTACAGTGTACATTTTGTCTGAAGGGTCACTACCCGTGGGATCTTTGACAAATGTAAAGCCTATTCCAAGCCTGTTTAAGCTGTCACTTCTCCCAGCCAAGGAACTCTGAGAACTACAGTTCTGCTGGAACCAGCCACTCAGCTGACTATTCTCCCAGGGCTTCTGCTGCAAGTACAGTCCATTTCAAACCAATCAAAAAGTCTGGGAAGCAGGTGCATTTTGATCTCCTACCGCTCTCACTTACAGCATCATACAGGGAACCACTAATGTCAGCCCCATAAATAGGAGAGACGAATGTCAGGTTCTTCCAGTATTTGCGTTCCAGGTCATCAAAATCCTGATGTCGGGGGGTACAGTACCTGAAAAGGAAAAGCAAGAAGGCACAACATGCTCAGGTAGAAGAGACCACACAATCCTGGTGTCGATCCACAGCCCATTTCTGTATCACAAAATTCAAAATATACTCAACAAGATCATTATTAGTCAGACCTTCTCCCATACGATTTTCAAAATATTTGTTTGATGAAGAAACCAGAAAGTTTTGAAAGCCAGCATAGTTTTTTGGGTGCTTTTTGGTTCGCCCAACAAGGTTATCCACATAATGTTTATAGTGGATTTTCCCGTGTGGCCAAAATGGCTGCCCCAACCCTATTTTTGTGCAGACAACTGCAAGGCTCAGTTCACCTTTGCTTGCCCAGTGGCAGAAGAATGTAGCCACTCTCTCCCCAGTCTACTCAATGGCAGCAGCAATGGCAGCATCATTGCAGACTTAGAAAAATTTATATAGAAGGGGCCATCCACCTCTCTGCAGCAAGCAAGGCACTGCCTTCCCAAGTATTCCACAGCATATGTACTTCATAAAGGTATGTCTGCATGTAGCCCAGTGGCAGGCAAGTGTGAAGAGGGTGGAGGACCACCTGGAAGACCACAAAAGCATATTTCAGCATCCCAGAAATGACAGAAATATCAGCCCAAAAAAGGAGGCCTGGAGCTGCTCTTGGGGGAACACCCTTTGCCCACCTCGATGTAGCTAATAGAAGGCCAGAATGGCATACCATGGAAGCAACCAAAGAAGAAAAATAAGGGTTTATTCTTCCATGGTTAAGTCATACAATGTAAAACCATAACCCCACCATGTTCCTAACAGGAACATACTTCTCACTGTTGGCCAAGCGACGATAGTCTCCAACCAGCATGGGTTTCTTCTGAATATTGTACTGAGTAAAGAGCCCAGACTGCCCAGTCACTACTTGTTGAATGGGAGCCGGAATGACCATGTTGTCAATATCATCATAGGACTTGCGAGGCTTCCACTCCTTTGGAGGAATCACCTGTACAGGCAGAGAGTGTGGAAGGAAAGGTGAAGGGAAGAAGGTAACTCCAAGTCAAAATCTCGCCATAATTAAAACAGCACAACTACAGGAGTTAACGGCAACCTAACCCCCAAACAAGCACCACTGCCCATATTCTATTCACTCTGTAAAACTGAGCCAGGGTTATCTTAGCTTTCCGTAGCACTGGTTCAATTCATTAAAAGGCACGTATAAATTCTGAGTTCAGTTCAATTGTGAACAGTCTCAAGAGAAACACTTGGAAAAGACAAGACAAGTATGCCACAGAGAAGTGCATCCACTCTTTTAAGCTGGAAGTTGCTCCTCCACTGAATTAACTGGGTTCACCTTGCAATTCTCTGGGCAGAAAAGCCACCCCATGGCACCAATAGTGCTTAAGAGACAGGGCCATTTCAGAAATCTGTAAATGCCTCAGCTAGTCTCAAGAAATTGCCTTTATTAAAGCTTTCCGGCAGATTGTCCTGCCCCAGAGAAAGGTTTACACAGTTAATTGTCAGGACAGTCTAAGCACAATTGACAAAGAGCTTCTCAAGGGTGTTTCTAAAGTGTCATTTATACTGTAAGTAAACTCCAAATGGCCTCTAGGCAGGGATCAGGGTCCAGCTGCTTATTTACAAAGCCCAAACAATAAAAAGTACTCTTGAATGTGTTCATCCAAACCAGCGTGGTTGTCAGATTTCGACCATAGCAGGGCTTCACAGTTCTGGAGTAAAGGTGGCATTTACCAGCCAAATAACATCAAACAGTGGTAAACTATCTTCATTAAGGTGTCACTTATAAGACAGGCTTCCAAGTCGCTAGCTGCTTTTTGGTTCTTATTTTGCAACCAGCCTTCCACATTACCTAGTTTATTTTGTATGTCCTGTTCTTTCTTTTTTAATCACTAGCTACTCTTGGTTTTCTGTGTCAGAGAAAGAGAGAAAAACACATCCAATATCTGTTTATATTTAAAAGAAACTGTATTGTGAAAAGTTATAATAATGAAAGGTTAAACTGTTACTGTGAGACAATGAAATCAGCAAGCTCCTTTGTAAATAGCTTTAGCAGCAACTTGCTAAAGAAGGAAAACTCTTCCAAGATATTTGATCACTGTCTGACAATATCTTCCTGATTAACTAATGTTCCACTGTTCCAGCCCTAGATACAAAGTCCTTATGGACAGAAAAAGCTGGTAAGATCGTCCATTTTTGAACATAATATCCTCACCCTTTGAACATAATATCCTCAATTTGAACATAATATTCTAATATCCTCACTTGGTACAAGATGCTATGACAAGACACCTTTTGGCTTGCAAGAAGGGAGGCATTAAAGTACTTTAAGAGATTAGATCAGAATTAAAAGACCTACTGGATTTTAAGAGCTGGTTGGCTCCCATATGGAAACTTTCTACGTCTAAGCATTCCCTCAAACAACTTTTAAACTGCCTGATTTGGGCTGCCGTCCCTAAACCAATCTCAGCTCGCACATCCCATTCATTCGTCTTTGCCCATGCATCGCCAATAAATCCTACAGCCAGAGCTGCGTGTGTTCAAACTGCATACTGAACAACTTATTCTGCAACAAACACCGAGATGCATTTTTTGACTTTCAAGAAGGAGACAAGCTTTGTGACTCCACAGCAGATGCTACCTGGGGAGCGCTGGCAAGTGGCTATTACCTACAGCACAAACACAACTAACAGTTCACAGGGAAAGGAAGCAAACCATCTGTTTCACAGCAATCAAAGAAGCTGTGCAGAGTCCACTGCCCAGACAGGGCCAGCTATCTGGACCATTTCCAGTGAAATCCTGGAGAACTGAACAGGAGCACTGAAATCTGCAAATCAAGATTAAAGGCACTTGGCTCGGCTGCGTAGGAGAACCAGAGTCAACAAGCCAACAGATTAAAAAGGCACGGAATCACAAAAATTGGAAACAAAAAGACTAACTAGTTCTGTATCTCTCAACTGTTATTAAATTGGGAGACAGCCACAAGAATGCAGGTTTCTGTGCACCCCTCTTCTCTGCTGTGACATTTCCTCATTTTGCTAGTTTTAAGGCCAGCTCAGATTTGCCTCAGCATCAGTACGAACAAAGGTTAGTCTCAATACCGGTTCTCATTTTAGGGAGAGCGTGAGACTCTGGTAAGAACAACCTGGCTGAGGTTGTGGTTTACTGTGGTTGTGGTTTACTGTGGTTGTGGTTTACTGTGGTTGTGGTTTACTGTGCCCTTCCAAAACAGAATAGCTCTAAATCAGGGTCTGAAGTTACTTTATGAAAACCAATTCACTTGGACACAATCAACCCAATCCAAATTCAGAAGGTTATCCATCTCTGGTTGGTTTTCCCATTCACAGGAAAATCAAAGTGGGAAAAAAATAGGCTTTGTGCTCACTGTGATACAAGTCTAGACAGATGTGCAAACAAATCTAATATGCTTCATTGAACCCAGACTTAATCATGCTTAAAGTAGAACTTCTGAAGTCAAAAGGAGGGAGGTTAGTCATAACTAACTTTAGTTACTCAAAGCATAACTAAGCCTGGATCAATTCCATACTCCTTCTGAGTACAAACACACAGGGTGCCTCGCTCTGCTAGCAGGCCAAAGAGATATCACCTAGGCATCAGAAGTTTGTAGCACAATGGAATAAACCCTAAGCAAGCTTTGCTATCTCCCATGAATAAAAATTTAGGACTCTTTTCTCTATTTGCCAGGGAGACCTGAGTCGTATTCTCCAAAGGAAACAGACATCCTTATTTACCCAAAAGGCTGTTGGGAGGGAGTTTACAATACAAGTGTTAGAGTCCTAGAAAAATAGTAGCCTGGTATCATGTAAGAGGAAAAATTTATTGTGCCTGCCACCTAGGATTTGTTGCTATAAGGACAGAATAATGTATGCCTAAGGAATCAGGCAGAATGAAATCCATTAGTACACTTGACTAGACAAGGAAACATGGTCTGGAAAGCTTTCATCAATACCAAACTCTCCTGTGAAACTGTAATAAAAATCAGTAATTGACTTGCTTTAATGAGGGCCTTGTCCCTCATCACTTAACTCTCACCCTTCTGCAGCTAACAGTCCTCTGTGCGTCCGTGCACATGCATTACCTGTGCACCAAAGTGTGGTAAATAAGTCTAAACAATGAAGAAGCAAGACACAGACTGTCCTCGTTTAATGTGTCCCAGTAGGCTTGAATGCACATGTTCAAAACATCCAACGCACACATTTTTATCATGTAAAATAGGAACTGCGTGCAAAATCTGCATCTCACATTTTCAGCCTCACTTATTAAAATCCTTCCTTGCTAACTAATTCTTCCACAGTTCACAAACATGGCTGGATAACACACAGTCCACGGGTCACCTGTGCCTCCCTCTGATGCTTTTTCAGTCCCATTGACTTAATTATTTTGCAGTTACAGACAGGAAAATCATGCTCATGGAAGTGTCCAAGGCATGTAGTTTTCTCCTAGACCAAGATGCACAGCTTTCCTTTTCCAAAACAAATAGCTCTGAATGTGCTTTTGAAAAAATAAAAGTGGAAATGAAGTCTCCATACATTTAGAAAACAGGGAGAGGGGTGCACATTTTTAGCAGGGATATGACCCACAAGTCTTCAGGCAAGAACTGGCTCTTGACCCAAACTGCCACTGCCTTACAGAAATCATCTCCAACTACTTCCCAGTCCAACTAGTGAAGCCTGGAACAAACTTACCTTTGCCAATCCAGCTCTGTGAGCACCCTGGGATTCAATATAAGCAATGTACTTTCCAAAATCGCGGAACTCCTCTAGCGTCGGGCGGAAAGTCATGATTTTACAACTGGGGTTCTGCGGACTTGGGTTTTCCGACCCCATCCTGCTGGAGCTTTTGGAACCTAGGCTGCCAAAAAAAAAAAAAAACCAAAAGAGAAGAAATAGTAAACCAAAAGTTAATGAGGACCGCTACATGCCTTTCCATTCATTCATGGTCTGCTTTATTAATCCAAGGGGAGAGTTTTTTTCATGTATTATTTTTAACATGTCTAAAGATACGTACTGAGACTCAAGAAAGAGCAACAAAATCTTGAAAAGAAATAAAGAGCAAGGAAATAAAATAAATAAATTGTTGTTGGAAACAATCTAATATTTTCCCTAGATGTTTGTTAAATGCACAATTTAAATGAGGCAGTTGTTTAGTCCTTCCATAATTGTAAGGATTAAACTAAATACAACTACTGTAGTTTCTTAACCTTAGACATTAATAAAGCTGCTGCCACTACCACATCGCAGGCAAAATATCCAAGATCCTCTGAATGCTCCTCTCAAACTGGTTAATGAGTCGTTTAAAATGGTTAATACAAAGAGCATTCTCCCCTTATCCTCTTCAAAGAGAGTGGGTGAAACGCTGACCCTTGGAGACTCTCCAGAACTGAACACCCTTATATGGCCAAAAAAAAGGGAGCCTCACCTGTTCTGGAAGCCACCAGGAGCAGTAATTCATGTTTTCAATATTTTAAATGAGTCAACTTCTGCCCTACTTGCTTTTATTTTCTGGCATTTCTACCAGTCTGTGTGGCCCCCTGAAGGCATCCAAAGCAGAAAACCGCCCATTGCAACTGCCCGGCTCTGCTCTTCAATGTAGTATGATACATAACTGGTGCCACTCACCTTAAGATCTTAAGAGAATCACTTATGGTTCAGACCCAAGTCCTCATCTAGCATTCTTTTTACACAGGGACCCAAGGGGAAGCCTGCCTACAGAACATAAGTATAACACCAGCCATCAGCTCCTGCTTTTCAGTAACTGGCAGAGAAGCCTGCTGCCTCTGATACTGGAGGAAATATACATTGTTCATGACTACTGATGGCCCCAACTTCAATCAATTTACTCAATCTCCTTCTAAAATCACAGAATTGGACAGCCAGCTAGCAACTTGTGGCAGGGTATTCTACAGTTTAACTATTTGTCATGTGAATGAGTACTTCATTTTTCCTGTCCTGAATTTCCTGCCATGTCGCTTCAACAGATGACCCCAGTCTGAAGTATTGTGAGGAGAAAATAAAGACACAAAGACTAGCCACTTTCTCCACACCATGCATATGCTATAAACCTCTATTGTACCCCCACTTACTCATCTTTTTCAAAAGCTAAAGAATTCCAAACATTGTGACTTTGCTCCTGTGGAAATTCCTTAAGTCCCTTGAGCCCTTTTCAGTCTCTCCTGGGGAAAATTGGTAGATGGAGAAATGCTGCTGTATTTTAGGAACAGGTGAGCACAGATGAGATTGAAGTGTCCCGATCGTTCACACACAACTCTGGCCAGAATGCAAAGAGGGGGGACACCCTAAACACTCATATAGACTGCAAGAAATAGAAGAATGTGCACCCTTGAGACTATCAGCCCTTTCCATAATATATATTGCTTTGATTCAGACTTTGTGTCTAAACATCACCTTATATATGCTCCTTCTCCTCAGCCACTGATTTATCATAATGGAAATTTACCCATTTCACTGCATTCTGTTCCGGGTGCCTCAGTCTAAGAAGGATGTAGGCATGTTGGAAGAGGTGCAGAGAAGGGCAACAAGGGTGAGAAGAGGTATGGAGAACAAAATGTATGAGCGAAGGCTGAAGTATCTGGACACATTTAGCTTGGTGAACAGAAGACTGTGGAGTAACATGAGTACACAAAACGGCTGTCAAAAAGAGGAGGCAGCAGGCCTGTTCTTTTGCTCCCTCAGAGGACAGGACCACACCTGAAGTTCAAGGAGAGTAGATTTTGCTTGAACATTCAAAGGAACTTCTTGCTTGACTTATCGCTTCTCAGCCTTTTGACCAAGATCAAGCGTATAACAAAGAAACTTCTTGATGATAAGAGTGGTTCAGCAAAGAGACCAATTACCAAGAGAGATGGTGGGCCTCCTTCTCCAGATGTCTTCAAAAAGAGGCTGGACAACTATCTGCTTTAACTGGAAATCCTGCTTCAAGTAGGGGTTGCACTCGATGGACCACAAAGCCCCTTCCAACTGTATGATTCTATAATTCTACAGCTTCTTAAGACAGAGAAAGTACACAGAATATTGGAGTGTACCTGGAAGGGAGTGAGTCTGAGTTATGACACTAGTTCATATAATACCAACTATGCTTTTGCACTAAGTTTGAACTGAGCATTGCCCTAAATTCTCTTTTAGTCCCAGTTAGAGCAGAACCACTGAATCCATTAATCTATGTGCAGATTTAATTTGCAACAATTGATTTATGGGTCTACTCTTAGCTATACTAACCAACAAGAGGCCAGCCTATGTGTGCTGACTGATGTTCTCTAAGTGCAGCAGGGAATCTGAGCTTCTACAGACAAAAATTTCTCTGGTTCAATAGTTATATACTTTATGTGGAAGATATATTCTTTTCAATCAATTCCATTTTCTTACAATGCTCTGATCCCTTACCTGTCAGATAAGGGGGGACTCTGTACAAAAGCAGGCATGTTCTTTCTACTTCAAATGCCCTAATTTTTTTTTTAATTCTGGCTGCAAAGAAACAAGGAACAGTATTTTTAAGGTAATGTTCCATATACTTGAAATATCACCAGAGGGCAGCAAAGGACTTTGGGATTCCTCCATGCATCACTTAAGAGATACAGCATTGCTCATCCTATAATTTCCATAAAATAACAGCGGCAGCAGCGTGCAAACCAAAAATCAATCCTGAATAAGGAGAACTCTACCCTTCTACAACCCAAGGGAGTCGGATATTCAAAGGAGGAAGGGAGGGACCCCAATCAAGGGGGATTCCATGGCAACTTCTGGAGCCAAAAGCAAGCTAGCAGTTGGTGGCATTCAGTAAAACGGATCAGACAGCTTCTCCTACCTCTGGGAGAAAAAAATGGAGATATGAAGAGGTGGAATGGCAAGCCTACGAACCACAGAGTTGCACGTATTTTCTGAATACACTGCATAAACTACAGTATTTGAGAGGCAGCACAGAATGCAACCAGCATGCACCAAAAAAGACCACAAAAGACTCACATAGGATCACAAGCAGTGGTTTTCTAACTTGACTTCTTCAAGGGTTTTGGACTTGGCTCCCAGATGTCCCAGACAGCTTGTCCAATGGGCTGCGATTCTGGGAGCTTGTGTCCAAAACATCCAGAGGACCAAAGTTTGAGAACCACTAGCTTGAAGTGCTTGGGAATGTATTGAGAATGAGGCACTGACATCATCAACGCTTGATGCTCAGTAGCTGTCAAGCCTGCACTCTACGAGCTGGCATTAAAATGCTTCCTATGGCTGTTTGGTATCCAAAACAGAAGCTCGCATCTAATTCCATATTGAAGTAGATGCCCAGCAGAGTATCAACAGAATGAAAAGAAGTATTGCCCCCCTGAATAAGACATAGCTGTGTTGGTCTGGATCAGTTAAGCAAAGGGATCTGGTAGCACTTTTGACACTACGTGAGAGCAAGAAATTGCATCTGATGAAGTAGACTTAAGTCTACAGAAGCTTGTGCTACCAACATCTTTCCGTCACTTAGCCTCCAAGATGCTACAAGATCCCTTTGTATACCTCTGTATGTTAGCAGACTCAGCCACCAGCACTTCATATGCTAGAAAAGGATGAGCGAGTGAATTTCGCACCACAAAGAATAATAAAGATCAAACTAGCAAGAAGTGTACCTTTCTGATAGGACCTGCCTCACACCAAACAAGAACCTCTTCAGGGGCTCCACAGATGGTGCTAAGTGTGAGATATGCTGCACTAATTCACCAGATTAAGCTCATTACAAGAGCTAAGTATAGAACCGCTGGGAGGAAGGGGAGGGGAAAAGTCAACACTCACGTTAGTCTCTACCTCTCCTTAGAAAAAGCATGGCAAGACCACACTTGTTTACAA
Source organism: Ctenosaura bakeri (assembly GCA_948474755.1). Lineage (NCBI taxonomy): Eukaryota > Metazoa > Chordata > Lepidosauria > Squamata > Iguanidae > Ctenosaura > Ctenosaura bakeri. The sequence continues at coordinate 143,026 of CAOLHI010002238.1, forward strand.
CAACTGAAGGAGAACGTGTGTAGATTGACATGAATAACAGGCTGCCTCCAAATCTGGTTTTTCATGCATGGTTTGGCGCAAGTTTGTAGAGTCGGCAGAACAGACCTTCCTTCCAAGTATTTTAGCAATTTCTCGTACAGCAAGCAGGAAACAAAACCTGACCACAGTGCCCCCAAACCAGTCTTTTCTGCGTTTCTGATAAGACATTATTGTCACTCCAAACCATAGCATATTAGGTCTAAGTTTTGCAGTCCCTAATATGTGTTTTAGCAAATACAAAGTTGATCCAGTATGAATACCAAATGATGAACAACATAAAATAGTGGCTTAACACATATTCAAATTCGAAAAATTAGTTACCCTCCAACAACATCAATACCAGATGCTTTTTAATCTTACACATTTCTGAAGTTTGCCTTCTCAACACTCTAAAACATACTTTTTGTTTGTTTGTTTCAGTTATACTTTGGGATGCGATGGGACAAATAAAATTAACTGCTGCAGCCAAATGATCATGTAGTTAAATGTTTTCACAGGGAGTTTAAGACCATAAGGTGAGGTAGAAAGCTTACAAAGTACGTGACTATCATGGACCACTGCCAAGAAACATCACGTGCAGCATCTCTGGGCAATCTCACCTATCCATCTCGTAGGGTGTAAGGGCTAAGCGAAAAAACATCCACAGAGTGGCTGAGCAAAGAGCTCAGTAATATAGCCTGAGTGAGAGCTTGCAAGGTTCAAAGTGTGCTCATTTTACCATTCTGAGCAACAGGACAGTGAAATAAATGCTGCAGAGAACTAATAGTAGCTACCATGAAAGTTCGGATGAAGAGGCTAGGTGCCACAAATGAATTTACAAAGACAGACAGACAAAACTGGCAAGTCAGTATTTAATATGACAATGAGAAATTTCCCAAGCAGCATTGCTCTTCTATTTACTCAAACTTTCTTACTTTAAGATCTAAAAAGAACAAGGTGTGAAGTTGGCCAAGCCTGTAATAGAGAACTTTTGAAGAGCTTTCTTTAGGGAATTCAGAACATTTCGTGCCTCTAAGGCTACCCTAAGGAGCACAAAAATAACCCCCCATTATTAAGCACAGAATTATCACCAACTTAATACATCCATGTGATCATCTTTATTTCATGTACTGGTCAGGATATGGGAGAAACAGGCTTCAAACACAGGTACACCTCGGTCAACAAAGCCACTAACAAAGAAGCTCCGTTCTACTAAATTTTTTACATCTGCCCAGCTCCTTCTCCATTTTATTCCTTGTCCTCTATCTGTCTGCAAGCTTTCTAGCAGCACCACCACCACCACTAGAAGGACAGTGTCGGAGGGCTGGAGATACATTCAATATGTGGTTGCAACAGTGTGTCTGTAGCAAATAAGGCAATAAACAAAACTTAAACTGGAACAGAATTCTGCTCTATTATCTAAATGCATAACATATGCAAACTCACAACTAATGCTTGTGACTTCACATTTAATTTGTGATTTCAAAGTCCATAAACTAGACGTTCTCACAGGTTAAACTTAGCAGAAGATGCGGGATTATTCATCAACATTCAAAAGGTCCTGTACCAAACAGCATGAATGCAAATTCATGTAAAAGTTCTTAAACTTCTCACACAATGTACAGGACACCTTTTTACTAAATTTAACAAGTACTGATTTGATACTCCTGCAAATGTAATCTGGCTTGTAATCTGGGAGCAAAAGTGGTAAATTCCATTCAAGCACAGGAAAAACAAAACAGGATACTAAAATCCAACCAAAGACTATTTCTTAACATGCCAATCTAAATAGGATAGTTGAAGTAATTGCCTTTTAGAGTCAGTATCTGATTCGTGGCATAAAACTGTTCCCATCCAGTTTGGGATAAGAACAGGCTGTTCAGAAGAGATTATAATTTGCAACAGAAGGCACATATATGAATAAGGCAAGATGACAACATTTGGATGTCTTGTTTTAGCAATTTAAACTGTGCCCTGAAACGAGCCCTGTCCTTTCCCCATGTAACTCCTATCCACTCGAGTCTCGCCAACAAATGTGGCAGTCAGGGTTACAGTGGTGGTCACAGCCCTGCGTATTTTCACAAGCTAAACTAAATCAAAATGCATGTTGGCACGAAGTTACAGTGATATCCAGGCAGGGTTCAAAAACAAAAACAATGCATGTTGCGCTTTCAAATTAAAGAGCCAATTCAGAAAGTGCTGGGTTGGCTAACCAAGCGATGCTTCCCCTTATTTTCAATCTCACTGTTTTTTCACCAGCCCCTGCCTTTCTTCCACCAGACGACTCAAGGCAGATAAAAGGTTTTATTTACGTTTACTACTATTTGTTATTTATTAAGAGTTTGCTTAGTAAATATAGGTCAAACAAACCTCATCCATCACGTCATGCTCTATCTGGAGTTTTTGGAAATTTTCTAGCATTTTCCAATTCAAAATGTTCAACAAAGTGTGTATTCTAGGAAGGATTTTTTCCCCTTGTTAACAGATTGCTGTACTGCCAAGGCAAGTGATAAGTAATTCTTGAACATGCTCCAGAAATGGTATGCCATTAAGGATATCACCAAAAGAAGAGCCTAAAAGTAATAAACCAATGGCCACCACAGGCAAAACCTGTAAAATTATTTATATTTATCCATCCTGGGGTCTACAGGATTCATCCCCTTGAACCCAAGAGACTTCCTGTCCCACTCACTTAAAAAAAAAGCCAAAAAAACCCATACCTCTTGCATGACACAATTTCCATCATTGCTTCTGGGTCCCACATGGGCTCCACAAGGCTTCTTAGGAAGTGAGACATATGTGTGTGCATATGGGAGCATAAAGTACTGTCTTTGCAAATCTACTCTCTTTCTCATGTTTTCTTTTGGTGTGGTGAGTGCATGACTGGGTTGCACAACTTTCTACACACATGGTACAAAACTGTTTTGCCTGTTTGTAAAAGGGAAGCTGAAAATAAAAAAGAGGGGTGTTAAATCCAACCGTAAGAGACCCACTGACTAGTTAATAGCTAACTTGCATAGATTCAGGGGGTCTAGGCTAGCTGGGATGAACAATTGGCTTTGGCTGCTAGTATCAGACAGAGGTTAAAACTGCAGCAGCACAAACACAAATAGCTGGTCTATTACACATTACCCAAACCATCCTCTCAGGTGCGGAGGTAACAGACAGCCCTTTTGGCATTATTATATTTATTTCATCCATGTCTGAAAAGGAAAGGTAATAGCAAACAGGTGGCTAAACTGCTTCCCTGGGATTGCATGAACAGATCTTCAGTAACCCCTTCCCACCAAACTTCTGGGCCTTTATTTGTAATTTTCTGTCATCCCTTCTCCTACTTTCTCTTCCTCTGTGTGTTGACAATGTACAAATCCAACCATTTTCTGCTCAGCTCCCACAAGCGCATCAGAAGGGGGTTGACCGCATTCTCTCCCAAGGCACATCCCTATTCGTGCTGTCGGTCACAGGACGTACTTGCAGGGCCCTCCTCTAGTGGGTGTGACACACTGACCCAGATTCAGAGCTCTACTGCAGCTGAATGCCAGAAACTGAACAGCTGTAGGAGAGAATAAGCGGCAGGAGGTGGAAAGAATTACCCAAAATGCCTTCAGAATCCATCTTTGGGTGGAAGGAAGCAGCTTTAACAGCAAAAAGAACTGTTTTTTTTAATCACCTAACAACTAGATAGAATATTTTCACTTTCTCAATTACTTCATTTCTTTTAATGGAACAACAAAACATATTAAAAATACATTTCAACTATCATTTACCAAATCAAATAATCTATCAAAAATAATACAATGTTGACATTAATGTACTGCCTTTTTTACTGCATCATCCCGAAATTTCTCAGTGACAATGCCCCCCACACACTCCTTTCCTTTTAAAGCCAGAATAAATTTGCAATATATTGAGATAATCTATTTCACCCACAGGCTCTTTCACTTCCTGCGGATACTGTTCCATTGCAACTCTCACTGTCCTTCACCACTGCCAAAAATTTGGCAGGTGTGGATGGGAGCTGTAGTCAAATCTAAGTCCCAAGTTGTCGACCTGTGATCTGTATCACTATATAAAGTGAAAATAATACTGAGTTTGATGACTATCAAAGTTAAATTATTCTATTTCACCAAGTATTCATTTTATATATCCGACCTTCTTTTCTCTCCCAATGGAAACTTAAATCTGCTGAGGAAAAGAACCCCAACAGAACAATGAATCTATTTTGCAAAGTGAAGGGTTCAGTATTGTTCTACGCTGCAAATAATGATTTTTATTTGTCTCCACCCTTGAAGCTGTTACACTGATTATAATCCTCCTCCCCCATATTATAATAAACGCCATCCCTTACTGCTGTTTAACCACCATTTCTTCATCACAGCAAGCCTGTGATTTACACTCCTTTCTTTGTGTTCAAACTGTGCACAAGAGGTACCATCTGGACATGGTCACAACTTGCTTACAGGTGGTTAAAAAGCCTGAGGAAAAGGCAAGGAAACTACATAATGCTCACAGCATGTTTTATGCCATGACAATGTTCCCATAAACAAGAAAATCCAGCGCTGTCCGACCCTTTTCTAAAATGCCACTATTAACACAATTTTAGGCAAGGATCCAGAATAAACTGCCCTGCTCCCCATCAAAGCCTGTTCTGAAAGTTGGGGAAACCAACTGAAGCAGGTTTTTGGTGCCACTGAGAGCTGCAAGCTAGCAAGGGAGACAAAGAAAGCCTGATTTTGCTGGCACGGGTTACCCCAAAAAACTGTTAGACCTTGTCCTATGCCAGTAGAGGAGACAGATTTAGTGATTCTAATAGATGGCAACCCTACAACACTTGCAGTGCTTCTGCAAACTGTGAATAGGCACACACATTCATTCATACCCCTTCCTTTAAAGAGAGGGAAGCTTGAATGAGTGGAAGAAACAGTGGATTTGGAAGATGACAGCAGCCGTCTGCCATGGCAATCATTCAAATAAAAAGGGAAATAGTTGTTCTTGCACAATCTAGTGAAACTGTATTGATAGTCCTATCAAGCTACCTAACTCTTACAAAGGCACTCTCTTTGCAAGTCAAGAAAACTTGCAAAGAATTAACTGCTTTAAACTTATTTCCAACATGCATACACACCACAGTTTCAACTTTAAAGCCAAGCACAAGTATAACCCATGATTTGTTTCAGCTCTGCTGAAGATTCCAAGAGCTTCAAAATCTCTCCACTTTATACAAACTTTTCTTGGCAGAGTCTCTGTTAGTGTTACTGTAATAAGTAAGAACTACATATGCCTGTCTTCAAGATGACGGTTCCATTTTTGAACCCTTCCCAAAACATCCTAATCTGACTACTGCAATGACCTAAGAACACAAGTTTCACAGAAAGTTCTGAAATATCCCAGTATACCACGACCTTCATCTATTAAGTCCACAAAAGCAACAGCTTTGGCAAATTAAAGGGAGGACGTTGTGCTTCCCTGATCATCTTTAAGACACTTCAGTCCAGCACAAGCAACTTTATTTGCAATCTGTCAAGCTAGTATACTCTGGACAGGGAAAGTAGGGATCAATATGTTCAACAATAAGGGCAATATTAAAAGTATATTACGTAATAGATGTTGGGTTACATGATATCAAAGTGTAGAAGTATAGTCTATAAATCAACATTAAAAGAGACAAGAAGGGACATCCATGTGCTGGGGGTGTATCCCTTCAATCTTAATGGTCAAGGAACTGAATGTACGACAACTAACAACTAAACTATATACTCACATTAGTTCACAACAGAAAAGGTTATCCTACAACCTTTTTGACCACGTGCCAGACACTGGTATTTTTAATGGGCAGGGAGTATTTTATAAATGACTATCTGGAGCCATGAATCCTTCTACCCTATGCAGTCTAAAACAATATGCCTTAACAACAGCTCCATCACACGAGTCTTCCATTTGTGTGCCAGTTCCTAGGCTGAAATTGCCATTCTAAGGCAGAAATGCACACCTTCAGAGGGCCAAGCTGTCAATTTTCACCCTCCAATCCTTGGCAGGCAACACCACACCCTCATAAACAGACACAACCATGCACATATAATGCATACTCCCATTTCTTATCCGCACACACATAATGCATACCCCTATTTCTAATTAATTTCTAATCTTTTCCACTTTGTACCCTCATGTTTTCAAAATATCACTCTGTAACTAGGTGGTTAAATCCTTAATTTATTTTGAAAGTTGCACGGGGTGGAGCTAGGCTTCTATTAAGAACATCCTAGTTGCCCCATATAAGGATGCTATGTTGTACAGAGGTGCCCGAAAAACAGCCACCGCATGGTCCAAATATCATGCAAGTGGTGTGTGTGTGTGCTCTTATATTAGTTAAGAATTATTTAAGGCGTGCAGCCCACTAGGGCCCCAAGCCAATACACAACGAACAGGGACAATTAAAAGCATTAAATGCACAAAAAATAACATTTAAAAATCAACTGGGAACGCAAGAGGCCTCTTGAACCAGTCCATCTAATTCAGTGTGATGTTTCTTAAAATGGCCTCGATGTAGGAAAGTCTAATTTTAAGGGACATTAGCTATTGGTCTCACATGATGCTGCCCCAGTACTAAGAGGCACATTGACTCTTAGTGTAGAATTACAGAGAACTACCATGAGTGATGGGACGCTAGCTGTTTCCTCCGCCACCAGTGGATCCAATCCTCTTTTAAAGCCACCCAACTAACTGGCATTCTACGCGAGGCAGAACGCTTGTGACAACCTGACAGGGAAGAGATGCAGCAGCAGCTGCTAATGGGCACCTGTCCTCTTAAAGCAGATCTTTAGGAAGATAATAAATGAGTTTAGGCTGTCAAAGCAATTAACAGAGCAATTCACAGACCACCTAAATCAGGACTGTTTTGTGTCCTTCAAGCCTGGGTTTTCTGGACAAGATAGAACAACCCACTCTGCAAGTAACACCAATGTGAGGTTACACACAGCCACCACCAATTCTGCCTCCCTGTCGCATACAGGTTCTACAGGTTCATGTTGTTAAGGTATGTTGGAAGTGTGATGTACAAAAAGAGACCTTTGCCATGCATGGTAGACGTGTTATAAATCTTTTAAAAAATGGGTATAAATATATATGATTGCAGAGGGTTTTGAAAACAATTAACTGCAAATTATTGTGAGCAAAATGCACAACAAAACTTCCAATGCACTCCTACCAAAAATGGAAACGTATGGGGAAGGGGGAGAGATTCTATGTACAATCAGTATTTAATTATTTCTGCTAAGATTGGAAATGCAGAGGTCTTTTCTTTCTCCCTTTCAGAACGGGTTCCAAGGCTTGAAAGAAAACTCTGAATGCTCCATCTGTGACAAAAACTGTGCAAACCCGTGATGTTACTACTGACGCTGACTTCCAAGAGTTATTCAACTTTCAGAAGAGAAAATGAAAGCACCATAAAGCTCGAACTCCACCTTAGGACAGTTTCTACACAACACGGGTAAAGTAGATAAGAGAGTCCAAACTCCATACAGCTACCTCCCCACAAAAGAATCTACCTATCTTTCAGATGTATAGTTTTACCTCCCCCATCAAATGCCAACTGGAAAAGGATACCCAAACCATTTCACCTCCGCTTCTGACCACAATGGCTATCAGTATGAGTGCTCCTGATAGCATTTAAAGCCCTAAATGATTTGGCATCCCAGTACTTGCAAAAAAACCCTCTTTCCACATGCTTACGTGAGGAATGAAGTCTGTTGGAAGAGTCTGCCTGCATCTCACCAGTGGGAACAAGCCAATATGTGAGGACACAAGAAGTTGTGGCATGCCCCACAGAGACTCAAATGGAGCCAGCCTTGGCTTCCCTTCAGCCCCAAGTTAAAACATGGCTTTTTATCAACGTATCTGGAGTCTATTTATCTTACCCCTTTTGTATACGTACATGATTTTAACTAATTTTTGTTATTTTAGACTCTAATTTTTACTGTTTTAAAATTTAAACTGTTTTGAATTGCTCAAAATGATTTGTTCTTTGTATGCCACCCTGAGATCCATGGATACACAACACGATACATTTTAATTAATTAATAATGAATAACGTGACACAGACACTATTAAAATAACTGCTCTAATTTGACAACTACAAAATTTGGAATTATTTCAGAGGAATTTGGACAGCATGTAGCTAGCTCTGTAATGCAGCCTTTACAGCCACATTAATACAATGCCACACTGCAAAGTCCATATAACACCAGATTGCAATAGTATGACAAGGAGCAAAGACAGAGCTATTGCCATGAATATTTTCCACTTTGGCTTTAAATAAAGAGAAGCACTCATTCTTTTAAACCCAAACCAATTTTTCTCCATTATTTCCAATACCAAGCTGTATCTACAATTAAGCAAAATTAGAAATACCCGAAGTACTTCAGCCAGACAACCTTTCCCAATTAGAGCTGCCTCTGATCTAAAGAATCAACGTATTCCTTAATTCAAATTAAGAGTCAAATTAAGAAGTCCAGATGAATGCATGCTATCTCCCTTGCACACCAGAGTTCTCAGAAAAGAGGTTAAAAACCCCTCGAACCCCACATACGAGAAAATGTGGGTTTGTATGAGAGCTAATGTGGTGTACTGATTTGAGTGCCAAACTAGGATACCGAGAGAAGAGGGTTCAAATCACGGTTCAGCCCTGGAAACCCACCAGGTGACCCTGAGTAAGTCATCTTCTCTAAACTTCAGAGGGCAACAATGGCAAAAATGCTAGGAGAGGTTCGCCATAAGTTGGATTCATCTAACGGGCACATAAAACCACCATATAAAAATGTAACAGCAACACACACGGTGTGTAACAGTGCGGCACAGCAACAACTCGGCTATCTATCGTAAGAGCACACTGTTAGGAATATATAAAACGCCGCCTGGAAATGGAGATCTCTCCAATATTTAGATGCTACATTGTTCTGCTTCCCTTTCTTTACAGCCAGGAAAACAGCAAGCATTTCACCTACTTCGGGCAAACACCACACAGACAACAGCATGGGGTGGCAGAATAAGGAAGTATCAAGCAGGTTAATGACAGGTCTCTTCTCACAAGTTTTCCAGGGACTCCCACCAGGAAATATACTATTTCATGGCTGCAGCTAGAAAAAGAACTACACATATAGGAGGGAGAGAAAGGCACCAGACATTATGAGAACGTACCTCCTGCATGTGGGGGGTTCCCGTGTACCGTGGCCCCTCCATTTTTGCAAGGGTTCGGGAGACAGAACCCTCTCAAAATGGAAAAAGCACAAATACCCCTCCCATGGCTCCCTCCTCGCATTCCCTTGCCTTTTGCTTCAGCAATGTTCTCCGTGCCTGGGCAAAAGGCAAGGAAGGGGGGGGAGGCATATGTGCACTTTCCTTCCCTGCGCATGATGCTCCCCGCTCCCTTTCCCTTGCCTTTTGTCCAGGTGTGGAGAAGAAACGCAGGCGCACCCAGGTAAAAAGGAAGAGAACGGGAGAAGGAGAATGGGGGGGCACATGTGCACCTCGTGAATAATCACATTCGTGAAGGTCAAACCCACAAATGTGGAGGGAGGCCCCTATTATCCATTCCTACACCAAAGTTAAATGAACAAAAAAGAGGTCCATGCAGTAGACTGAAATACAGAGCATGCCTCCAAAGTGCAAGAAATGTGTGTTCTGGCTTAACAACCTTCCCATTACTCAACAAAATTGACATCCTTCTCCAACCTGGCGCCCTCTGAATGTGCAGGGCTACAACTCCCAAAACACGAACTGGGTACCAGAAGGGGGCAAAAAAAAGAAGACGCCAAAGAAATACTGTCATATTTACATTATTTTGACTTTCTCTTCAAGGTCTTTTTGCCCCCTTCTGGACTCAATTTCGCTTGTTTCAAGACTCCCTTTGTCCCCCGTTGTTAGGACTAGAACTCCCACCATTCCCGACAAAGCAATGACTAATGATCGTGTTTAATGGGAGTAATGGAAATTACAGCCCAACACATTTAGGGGGCGCCAGGTCAGAGGAGGTTGAATTACATCAAGACTGCATGTGTACTGAAAAAGGAGGGGTAATGCTGGCAGAGAAATTCACAGACATGTAAAAGCTTCCACTGTGCACTGATGAAAGGAATGAAGAGCAAAGCAAATTCAGCCAGCAAGCATGATGAAAATAAATGCATTTAAGTAAGTACAATATCAGAAGGAAAACAGTGTTATTTGAAGATCTGAACAATACATACTATAACTCATGTTCTCAAATTAGACTTTAAAAAAATATTGTACACACTGGGTTTTTCCTGAGAGTAAAAGAAACACTCTGCATGGCTTCAAAGCTTGAAAAATTGAAAGTCACCCTGTCCCACAGTCTCTACAAAAAATCTCTTTAGCCCTCCATCCAGCCATAAAAACAGGCATATTGGTAACAATGCTCTGTATTCGAGTCTACTGCTCGCAACTCTTTTTTGTTCATTTCACTTTGGTGCAGGAATGGATAACAGAAAGGACCCATAAACCAAGACACAACTGTGTAGTCTCCTCCAACAAAACTCTTCTGGCCAGCTTTCATGTTCAAGAAAAGAAAATTAAGATTATCAAAAGGCAACAAGCATTGCCAGCTACTAACTGCACAACAAGGAAGCCAAATGTTCCACATTTCTAGGCACCCATGTTTTCTTTCCATTTGCCTGTGCTTTCTTGAGCTGGGCCCATTCTCCAGCATCTGTGACGTATGATAGACAGAAAACCTCCTTCCACAAGGCATTCACAATCCACACTCCCACAAACCTTCAACTGCCCTTTAAAGAGTGTTGCATTCCGTTCCCTCAGACATCCCAAACAAAGGAGGCAATACTTCCTCATTCAACACATCTCACAACCTCGATCACCCGTCTGCTGCACACCAACCCTTCCCAAAAGATCTACCATGTATTCTCTCTCCCCAGAGTATGTCTCATATTGAAGATTTTTCACACTATACTCGCTCATCTTGCTGCCTTCCTCACAAGCACTGTGTCTCATGCATTTCAGCATGGTTATAGACCATAAAATGACAGGTTACATATCCCTTCCTCACCACCTGAAGACAACAACCAGGGCATCTCATTTGTGGCAAGTGCTGCAACCCCAAGCCTTCCACCCCATTTTGGAGACAAGGTACAAAAGGGACCTCCTCCCTTCACACACACACACACACTTTCACAACATTTCTGAGGGTCCTGAAAAGACTTCTACCTTCTCTGCAACTCTCAGTTTGGAAAGAAGGCTAGATGGTACAAAGACAATGTGGAGAAATACAATACTGAATGGCCAATAGAGTAGCCCCCCAAAAAGAGTTATAAAGAAGCATTTGGAAATTTAGGTTGATACAAAAACTACCCTGAACAAAAGGAGATACTTTAAATACACAGGGTTTTTCATAGGGTTTTTTTTTTTAAATATCCTTGGCTGCTGGGGTTATTTGGAACCTACTATCCCAAATGCAATACATAAATAGCAATCTATATTATTTTTTTAAAGAGCTGGGAAAGTGTACTGAGATAAAACGTGCAAAGCACTTTCAACATTAGGAGGACCACAAGAATGCTAAGCATGATTATAGCTAGATTCACTTATGTGCTATATTCCAACATGTGTTTTTTCACTGTTAATTGGTCTCGGAAACAAATAAGAAGTTCCAGGGAGAGACAAATACTTGGATGCACATTGACTCTTAAAACAACAACTATACATATAAACTTAGTTACCATTAAGTAACTCTTTGGGGGTTAAACTACAAATAAACATCCTGTATTTTTGTTACAACCACTGTGAAGCTTTATCAACATAAAGACAGGACACAAGTTTGCAAAGTCTGGGACACTCTGCTTAATTTTCTCACTAATACACCTATGTGGGGTGCTAATTTAGCAATATACATCTAATGCAGAGTCAAATCTAAACAGACAACAAAATACCATGCAAACCGTAAGAAAAAAAGGGTACAAGACATTTGTTACTAAAATGCCTGTTTTTATGACTGGATGGAAGGCTAAAGAGAATTATTGTAGTCCCCAAGGGCCCTTGAGGGGGCAGCCAGTGCATACGAAGCTGTACAATGCACTTGAGCACCCAACCACTATCACTATATACCAGGTGCACAAATAATTTTGATCACGCTCTGGTGTGCCGACGAGGGAAGCTTATTATGACGTGAATCTCAATAAGGTGGGCCCTTCCCTACCACACTATTACAGAAAGCCAAGAAAAAGAGGAAAAAAACTTGACGTCGTGGCTACAACCAATGGTGAGGGCCGGTACAACTTATATTCCAACAATAGAGAAAGTAGAACCCTCCCAAGGACTACAATTCCTACCATTCTTTATCTCTGGCTGCACCCGTGCTACTCAAAGTGGTGGCCTGTAGTCAGTCCCTGAGCCATCAGCTGTCAGTCACTGGGCAGCTTCCCCCCCCCAAATAAATAATTTATGGTATCCAATGCTGGGGGAAAGATCTGCACATTATAGTTTAAAAAGCACAGAGTTTGGCTAACTAGGCCTATTGGAAGTTGCAGCCCAACATCTGGAAGGCTGTCCTTCCTCCTTTCCTACTAAACTCTTATCTCCTATCAATCCCAGCAGGGAAGGAAGAAGAGTGAAGTTGGAACACCTTAATTGTTATCCATATGCCTGGAGCGGTGAGAAGAGTGGATCTGGCATTCTTGCCCTGCGTATGCGGAGCATTTGCCTTGGTCAGGATGGGAAGAGAATGCTGAGGAAGGCAGACTCCAGGTCTGATCCTTGGGGGAGGGGGTCCACAAACATTTTTAATCAGCAGCCCCCCTCCAATACACAGTCATCCCTCCACACTTGCTAAGGTTAGGGGCACAGGACCCCTGTGAAAGCGGAGAAAATGTGAATAACTCTAGGCCCTCTCAAACCATATTTAACACATACAAAAGTACGATCACCATATTCAACCCCCCTAAGGATTCCATTGAGGCATCAGGGTTCCTTCCCAAGGGGGCTGGCAGGGCTTACGGCCACCTCCACTGCTGCCCCACACCATTTTTAAGAGGGACTTACAAGCCTCATTCACATTTTCTCAGTCTCACAAGGCTTGCAGTCCTGATTAAAAATGGCATAGAGAGGCAGCAGAGGTGACAGCGAATAACCCGTGAATAATCAAATCCGCAAAAGTGGAAACCCGCAAATGTGGAGGGCTGACTGAATATACATCTGTAAGTATATGTATGTGTGTGTGTGTGTGTGTGTGTGTACACACACACAGATCTTAGAGCTGGAAGGGACCCAAGGGTGAGCAGGAAGACCGAACTGAAGGATTCCTGAAAGATGGCCATCCAACATCTGATTAAAGATATCCAAAGGACAATCCACCACCTTCTATGTATTCGAGTCTCACTGAGTGATCAGAGTTGGAAGAGACCTCAAGGGCCATCAAGCTCCCTGCTATGCAGGGAGGCACAACTAAAGACATTCATGAAACCTCTGATTAAAATCCACCAAAGAAGGCAACTCCATTACCCCTTATGTATTACAGACTCACACAACGATAGAGTCAGAAGGTACCACAAGGGCTAACCAGCCCAGTGCCCTGCCGTGCAGGACAGCACAAGCAAAGCACTCCGGAAAGATGCCAGCCCGCACAGGAGGGGAGGTCAATGCACACACGAACACGCATACTGCCAAAGCAGCCCATTCCCTTGTCAAAGTCAAAAAGTTCCTCCCAATTGGGGAGGTGGGATCTTTTTTCCTTGCAACTCGAACCCAGAGCTCCCTGGAGCAGCAGAAACCAAGCGGGACTCCATCTTCATGTGAGACCCCCCCTCCACTCCCAGGCATTTTGATCCCATCCATGCCTTTCTCACACACACCCCTTTGCGACTCAACTCCAAGGGAGCAACAACTCTCCAGTTATGCCTCCTTTGGCCCAACCTTCAGGCGAACACACTCACGCTCCCCCATAAATCAATAACAACAACAACAATACTAATAATAATATCCAGGGGCGGGTTTTAAGAAAGATAGAAATGAGTCGTGGAGGAAAAGAAATGGTTCATAATTCATCATGCTTCATAACAACAACATGAGATGATAGAAAGGAAGGAACAGGGGGTGGGCAGAGCGTCCCTTTCCAGCCCCATTTGTTGAATAATAATAATAATAATAATAATAGGACAGATAATAAATAAAAGGAATTGGGGCAGGGGGTGGAGACAAGACGAAGGCAAAGTTTGCAATTGTGCTTCGCAACAGGGTTTTAATGCTTTTCAACCGTTCGACTACGTTTCAACTTTTCTGCCCTGCGGGTTTTAACTGTGTCTCTTCAACTGTGGGAAGCTGCTTAGAGCCCCAACCAGATAACTGATGATGATGAAGATGATGATGATAACAATAATAATAATAATAATAAGGCTCCTTGTAGGACGTGATAACCACCTTTTTTTAAGATGATGATAAGAGCTCTTCGTTTTAATAGCAGAAATAGTAATAATAATAATAATAATAATAATAGTAATAATAGCTGCCTTCTGGATGTGAGAACCTCCTCGTTCTAATAACAACAATAATAATAACAGGGCTCCTGCAAGACGTGATAACCACTTTTTTTTTTCCCATAGTGATGGTAATGATGCTAATAGCTGCCTTCAGGGTGGGAGAGCCTCCTTGTTTCAATAATAATAATAATAATAATATAGCTCTCCCTGCAAGATATGGTGATATGGTAACCTCTTTATTTTTTTGAGGGTGATGATGACGGTGATGATGACTCCCTTCTGGATGTGATAACCCCCTCGTTTTAACAACAGCAGCAGCAGCAGCAGCGGCTCCCTTCTGGACGTGCGAACCCCCTTATTTTAACAACAATAGCGAGACCGACGGCTCCTCTCCGGGCGTGCTAACCTCCTCCTTTTCCGCTCCAGGGCGGCTCGGTGAGGCGTCCGGGGACCCCGTCTTCGCCCCTCCGGCCCACAGGGCGTCCGCCCCCCCTCCCCCCGCCCCACAGCCGGCCGCTCCGGCTTCCAGAGGGCGCCGTGGGGCAGGGCTGCTGCTGCTGCTCCCCCTCCTTCTTTTCTCCCGCCGCCGTCCGAGCCCCCCTCGCTCCCGCGGCTGCCCCCCACCGTCCTTTCTTCCCCCCGTCGCGGACCGCGGGCTAGGCCCCTCCGCCCGCCCCTCTGAGGGGAAAATTCTCCTCAGCGTTTCCCACCCGCGGCCCCCGCGGCGGAGGGCCTTACCGTTCCGCGGCCCCGTCGTCGTCGTCGTCGTCTTCCCCCCGCTTTCCAACCCCGCTGCCGCCTCCGGAGCCGCGGCCTCCCCGCCTCGCCTCAGAAAACGAGAGAAAACCCACCGCGGGGGAGGGGCACCTCGGCTGAAGCGGTCGTTGCCAATTCCTTGCCTTTCCCCCAACGGCCGCCCAGCGCCCGCCCCCCTCCGCCTCTCGTTGGCTCCCTCAGCGCGAGCGGCACTCCCGCGAACCAACCGCCGCGCTCCCCCTGCCCTCGCGACTGGGAGCGGCGTCTCCCTCCGCCACTCCCTTCTCTCCCCTTTCAAGCCCCGCCTCGGATTAAAGAGGCTCTTTCTTGCCTCGCTCCATTCGCTCTCCGCCAGCCAATGAGAAAAGGGCTTAGGGAAAAGGAGCCAGGGGGAAGGGGAAGGGGACTCAGCGCTTTCCTGATTGGGTGGTGGTGGAGGGGAGGTGGGAGGGGCCAGAGGCTCCCACCCCGCGCAGGCGCAGAAGCCCCCTCTTTGCTTCCGTGCAGGGAAATGAATTGGAGATGTGTACGTGAGGACGTGCACAGCAGCAAAGGGAGGAGGGGGTTGCAGGGTTGGGTGCACCAATAGGGGAGGGGATGCCGATCTGTTTCCCCCCAGAGGGTTAAGAGGAGGCCCTTGTAAATTAAATCAGGGCCTCCACGCCCTGTTCTGCTCTTGCCCCTCCTTTGCAAGCCTTGCCACACAATGCATTGCAATCCACAAATCCCATTTTTTTTTTTTTTGGCTTTGGGAGGAATTGTTGATAAGGCCAAGGTGGGCTGCAGAAGGCTCACAAAAATGCAGAAGTAAAAAAAAAAAAAGAGGGCAGGAAAGAAGGAAAAGTCCCAAAGAGGAGAAAAAAAGGGGGCATGAAAATCAGAGTAAATCCAATATTCTGTGGGATTTAAAATGAAAATAAAGGCAAACTCAGCCTTCCATCCTTCCGCAGGTCGGTAAAATGAGTACCCAGCTTGTTGGGGGCATGTATAGAAATGTTTCGAAATCCATGCTATTTTGTAAGTTGTTCACCGCCTGGATCCATATGGGGAGGCGGGATACAAATAAATAAATAAATAAAAATAAAATAAACCGATTTGTCTTTAAAAAGAAGTGGAGTTCATGTGTGCTCCTACACAAACCTCTCTCACACACACACACGCACACAGAGGTGACCTTGGGGCAGTCACACTCTCTCGGCCAAAACTCTGCCTGTACGGTCAGGCTAAGAAATCTTAGCTATGTTCAGTGTCAGTGACCCAGGGGAGTTTGTCCCCAGGCAGAGATATAGTTGGATAGAGCAAAAAATTAGGGCATGGCCCTCCCTCCCAAGAATCCGGACCCCCTAAATGAAATTCCCCTTCAGTCCCCAAGTTTCTAGCATTTGCAAAAAGAGATGCCTTTGAAAAGAGTTCACACTCTTTTCGATGTGGATTCTGTATCCACAGAGCCAACCAGGGCTTTAAAATACGCTTCGCCCCTGCCAAAAAAAAAAAATCCAAAAAGCAAACTTTGATTTTACCATTTTATATATAGGGTGCCATTTTATTATATCATTGTGCCTAAGGGGACTTGAGCATCCGTGAATTTTAGTAGCCACGGGGCGGGGCTTGGATATTGGGGGCCCATTGTAGTTGGAATCCCTGCTCAGCCACGGAAACCCACTAGCTGACCTTGGGTGAATCACACACTCTCGGCCTCAGATGAAGGGACGACAAGGCAAGATTCGAATAAATCTTTTGCAGGAGCCTTTGTGGGTCATGTTTGAATGTCAGACTGGACTCCGGGAGATCTGGGTTCAAATCCCAGCTCAGCCATGGAAACCCACTGACTGACCTTGGACAGATCACACTCTCTCAGCCTCAGAAGGGCAAATCCCCTTCTAAACAAATCTTGCCAGAAAATCCCGTGAGGAGTTTGCCTCGCGGTTGTCATAAAAACAACCGGAAGGCCACACCGTTCTCTATCCTCAATTTAAGTTGGAAAACTAGGGAAAGCAGAATGGCCAAAGTTATTTCCATATTGGATGAGAATTGCCTGTTCACTGAGAAAGCGAGTCTAGAATCCCAATCGTCCTTAAAAGTGCCTGAGTGTTCTGCCTGGAACCTATCCCACAACATGAAAACCAACCTGTAAGGAGTTTATATCTGGAGAAGAGCACGGTTACCAAAGATCCTCAACCACTCTCTCCTCACCCATGTTTACTCAGCTGTAATCCCTACTGTTTTCAATGGGATTTACTCCTTCGTAGACATGGCCTGGATTATCGCCTTTCTCTTTCGAGAACCAAACAAGTCCCACAACCGGAAGATTCAAGGTTTCCCCCCCAATCCTGACCTTTCGAACACAAGACAGTCTTTGTGATTCCGCTATACTATAACCCAGCTTTCCTTTCACCAGGCTTTTATGAATGGGGTTTAAGATAAGAGGCCATTTCCATGGTCATTACTCCTAGTACAAGTCAGGCAATCGGGAGAAAGCATTTCCAACACATCCGTCTTCCTACTGCCTCTGAAAATACTGCAAGTGGAAGCAGTTCTTCCACAGGTCTGTCACTGGAATTCATTGCATAATCTCAACACACACACACACACACACACACCTGCATGCCAAGGTAAGATTGCCAACACTCTGCCTGCCGGACTGAAAATCCTCTACATGTGTTCCAGGCATTCCAACTGCACCCTCTTCTATTGAATGCAAAAGTTTGAAAAAAAGGCACGCGCTCTTTAATATGAAAAAAAAATGTATTTTATTTTGAGTTGTTTGTACAAAATTGTGGCATAACTCAAACAGAGAAAACAGTTCCTTTCTCCAAATAATATATATTTATCAAGACACTAAACAAAAACAAACACACACACACATTTGTTCCAGTCTGTAGGATGTGAGCAGTGATTTAGTATCAACCCTGATTTATACTGAGGTATGAGCTGTAGAGTTTTGGTTCTGTTGAGGCAAAACAGTAAACAAAAAAACAATACCAACCATTGAATATATATATATATATATATATATAAAACCAAACCTTGCCATTGTAAAAGTTACAGGTTTAATATTCCATTCTAAGCAGGGAAGACAAGGGAGAATTAGCAGGAAACACAGAGAGCTAGATGGCAGTCTAAAGCTACTGATACGGAATGGCAGCGTTAGAATTTATAATCCCCCTAAAAACTAAAAGTTTTACTTAGAAAACACAGTGCTATTTTTAAGGGTTCAAAACTCAGTCTTTCAGTTAAACGAAGGGACCCCCAAAAGGCACTTCCAAATGGCTTTTTAAACATTTTTCCTTATGGCACTCGGAATAGAAGGTGGCACCTCACTGGCAAATGAAGAGACTGAGGTAGTAATTTTACACCAAGGTATATCAGAGAAGCACTTGATAAGGGGGTTTTCCTCAGTAATGACAACCACCAGCAGGAACTGGAAGGGTCTCAAATTATCTGGGTGCCAGATCCTAAGCTAAAATTCTCATCCCACACAATAATAATAATTATTATTTTAAAAAAAAAAGAAGACTGCCACAGAAAAATACATCTAACTTATGGCCAAAATCCATATACTTCTGGAGATTGTTCTAAGCAAACACACATGGTATGGGTTTTGTTTTGTATTTTTAATAAACATTATCAAGTCTTGGGAATGGAAATTATGTCAAAATTGGCAGTGCATTTCTAATAAGCAATCTGTATTTGTAACAATGTCCACTCCAGTCAATTTTTGGAAAGCACTACCTCAAGAATATATAAGCAGACACCTCAAACTTCAGTGTTTTCAGGACCTGCTGGAGGGGAGTAAAGAGTAACAACGGGGACATAAGCTTTTTGAAAGTCTATGTATTTAAATAAAACCCCATTACAAACCCATAAAAGTTTTTTTGGGGGGGGGAGGAGAAAAAAATTATTTTTTAAGAAAAAGGAAGCCAGAAGTGCTTTTTGGAATCACCGTCCATTGCCATAGCCTGGGAAGAGCTGGTTTAAAAGACTCTGCAATGGCTCATTCACTTGCATTGCGTAGTTTTTCCCAAGATCATAACGGCACGCTGGGCAGCTGTATACTTCGGCTCGGAAAGATCGATCAAGGCAGTCCTACAAGAGAACAAATGTTTAAATCTTTGACAGCCGCACTCAGGTAGGGAAAAAGTACATCACCCATCCACTTCAGATGCAAAGCAAGAGTTCCTCATTGAAAAAAGAGACCATAGAGTCCATCTAGTCCAACCCCCTGCTATGCAGGAACACACATCAAAGCACACCCAACAGATGGCCATCCAGCCCCTGCCTAAAACCCTCCAAAGAAGGAGACTCCACCACACTCCATGGAGGCAGCAGATTCCACTGCCGGAGAGCTCTGACCAGCAGGAAGTTCTTCCTGGGGCTCAGGTGGAATCATTTTCCTGTTGTTTGAATCCATTGCTCCTTGTTCTAGTCTCTGGAGCAAAGGAAAACATGGCTATCATGTCCCCTCTTAACCTTCTCTTCTGCAGACAAAACATACCCAGAAGAGATGGTTAAGAGGGGACATGAAAAAAATAAAAACTGTCCTATGGCTTTTAAAGTCTACCTGATTTTGCTAGAAAACAGTAGAAATGGAAAAGGAGATGCAGAAGAACAAGAGGAGTTAGAGCACACGATTAAGATTCTAGTACCTAGCAGCCTGAGAGATTTATAGTCTACTATTAGGGTGGCTTGCAACCTTAAAAACAAACTTTACAAACTTGACCCCTGAGTAAAAGCAGAACAAACGACAGCCATCCCTTCTATAGGCAGAACTCCATAGGCTGAACCCCTTCAAAAAAGCTTTCTCAACACTCTTCCAGAGACGAGGAAGAGTTTGACAACACAGAACATTGGAAACATTTCAAATCACTGCTCCCAGAATCCCCAGCCAGCAGGATCACTGGGATTTCTGGCCATTGTAGTCCTAGCTGGCTGTTGGAGCTTCTACCTGAGGAAAGCAGAAACGTAAGCTCACCCAACGTATCCCTCTGAGAACAATTCCCAGATTCATCCACCAGATCTCAGGCACTGAGTTATTTAAAAAGATGCCTTCCAGAACGGGCATGGCTGTGAAGATCACGGAGAGCTGCTCACCTTACATACGTTGTGCTGACACACAGTTGTGACTGGCTGGTAAACCACCTCCTGGCAACAGATACATAGGAACGTTTCTTCCACTTTGTTCAGAAATTTCTGCCATGAAACGAGAGTTGAATTAGTCAGGTTACCTTTAGGGTTTGTTCGTACTTCATTCTCAGTGCCAGAAACATGCCTGCCACACCCTTGCCAGAGAAAACAGAGCTGACCTTGTGTCAGGATAGTCTCCATAAATAAATTCTGTTACTATTCTTTGTTTGTGGATTCCTGTCCCTGAAATGCTGGGGTGTCACACAGCTTAGCTGCATCACAGTATTTCATTATAACTATTTATTCATTTGTATCCTTCATTATTTCCCAATAATAGGCCTCATGGGGGCTTACCAAATATTAAAGGCAGTACAAATTAAAAATACACAAAAACATCAATCTGTCATGGATTTAACTTTCATGGATTTGATTATCTGTGAGTTGTCCTCAACCCTTGCCAATGAGAACAACAACAGTGTCTTCTTTGTCCCAAAGTTGTGTTCAGTTGGAATAAAAGAGAGAGGATCCAATTATCATTGGATTTCAACTCCTCGGGGATCATGAGAACCAAAGTTCTTTGGGATCTTGAGAACCACGGTGCCCGATGTTACTGGACTGCAATTCCTATCATTTCACACCACTGGCTATACTTTCCAGTCATTCACCAATTTCTCAAGAAGCAGGTATTCCCCACCTGTGGCTTCTAGAGAACTTACTTTTGTCCTGAGCATTTTTAAAAAGTGTGTTCTGGAACAGTACAGACCTACCTTGGGGACTGTAACATTTATTTATGCTGCTATGCATAGACTACGTCACATGCAGAGCAAACTAAGCTAAACAGAATAGCACCTGCTCGTTTGAGCCCATTTAGTGCAAGAACTATCCAGACCATACATACCAGTCCATCCTTAAGGGCTTCTAGTGCTTCATTCCACAGCTTCGTATTGGCTTCATCATCCTTAATAAGAGCTTTCTGCTGGGGGGTGAGCTTGTAGATCTCTCCTCTGGTCTTTTTTGGCGTGCCAGCAGGAGAAACAGCATGGTCCGCTTCATTTCCTGATTAAAAGAATGATCACATAGAATAATTTTTAGGCAAGGATGAAAAAGAAATACAAGTGTAGGGCCACTATGTCAACCCACCCTGGAAAGGCAGTTAGACAACATTAACTTACCAGATTTCCTTTTCCTCTTCCCTTTTCCTGGTGTTTCAACCTCTTCTATTTTCTTGCTGTTTTCTTTATCTTTGTTCGCGACAGCTTCCAGGTACCCTTCAGGATACTAAATTGGGGTGTGAGGAAAAAGTTAAAGCCTTAATTTCACATAACCCACCGTGAAGAGACCCCTGCTAGTACTGGAACAAAAATGCGAGATGTAGCTTCAATTTGATCTAGCAGGTATATTCTGAAATTTCTATTCTCTGGGCTCAACGCTGAGCTACATCATCCAAATCCAAAAGCCACAACACTTTTTTCTATCACTGAGGGCCAAGGATCAGATGTCCACCCATGTCCTGCTATTCTTACTATTGTTGACGTCAAAGGACGAATGCAGGGAAGAAAGCAAAACAAAGCCTTAAAGAAAATGGCCTGGTTCAGCATTTTTATGACAGCCTAAACAGCAGCTCAGACCAGGTGCTTAGTTGCTCCTACATGCAATCGCCAGTATTGTGGTATTCAGAATCATGCTCCCCCAGTTTCTCTTACTAGAACTCTACCTGCATGGTCAGACCGAGTTTCTTCATCCTCTCCTTCCCTTCCCTCGTCCAAGGGGCAGGCTCCTCGTCATCCCTCCTCAGCATGTAGCGCCACACTAAGAAGCCAGACTTTCCTGTCTCAGGCCAATATTTAACCACCTTAACAAAGAAACAGGAAAAAAGGTTCAAATGCTCCACATGGCTTGATGCTTTGGATGTTGCAAAAAAAGAAAAGAAAAGGAGGGGTGTTCAAAAAATTAAGGTAAAGTATCGTTATGTCTGTAACATATACAGTCTGCCCTCCACATTTGTGGGTTTCACTTTTGCGGATTTGATTATTCACGGATTATTTGCTGTCTCCTCTGCTGCCTCCCTGTGCCGTTTTTAATCCGAACTGCAAGCCTCATGAGGCTGAGAAACTGAGAAGGAGGCTTATAAGTCCCTCTTAAAAATGTTGTGGGGCAGCAGTGGGGGTGGCCTTAAGCCCCCCCCACCAGCCATCCACTTCTGCCTTGGGAAGGAACCCTGATGCCTCAAAGGAATCCATGGCAGGATGAATATGGTGATCACATTTTTGTGTGTGTTAAATATGGTTTGGGAAGGCCTACAGTTATTCACGGTTTTTCCACTTTCATGGGGGTCCTGTGTCCCTAAACCTAGTGAATGTGGAGGGATAACTGTAGTATGAGGTAAGGATCTGTTGGAAGGGGTGGGAGCATGCAATGTTGGGGGCTAACTGGCGATTGGATAACATTTGAGGGGATTTTGAAAAGGCTGGTGTATATGTGTGACAGTCACAGTAAGAAATGTGAGTCAGTCAGAGCTAGGAATTAGTTAAGGCTCAGAGTTAGAGAACTGACCCCAAAGAGTGCGGGCAAATAGATATGAGTCAGGGATAGAAATTAGTTAGACTCCAGACAGTTAGTTAAACTCAGCTAGGATTTTGAGAAGACAGTAAATGAATTAGCGCAGTGTGTGAGAATCAAGTAGGATTTAGATGGGTTAGATAAGTAATACCAGCAACAAAGCCTTGAAATTCTATAACCACAAAGTTATGTACATCTTCAATTTGTTCTTGTGTGGTCTTGAAACATATTCCAAGAATGGCGAAATAGTGCTATTGGAGTGGTTGAGTTCAGACACGTGGTGGCAGCCATGGTTCGAGGGCAGTCGTGTCCAGTAGTGGGACTATAGGACCAGGAACTCGTATAGAAAATATAGGCATATCTAGAAGGTCCCCCAATTTGGTGGTAGCGGTAGGACAGGTGGACATCCTCACAGGCTTCTCATAAATGAGACAAAGAATCTCCTTCTTCTCTTAAAGCTCTCAATCCATACTCTCCAATCCTGCATCTATGCAATATGTGCTCTTACTTTATAGATTCCGTCGTATCGATTCCCTTCCTTGGGGGCGTATTTGCTGTGCCTGCCCCCCTTCACATTCCGCACGACCCTGACGGGTTTTCCAGCTCGCCAGTCCTTAGCCTCCGCACCTTCTTTATCATTGATTGGAGCACTACAGTTCAGTGCCAGAGCCCTGCAGTAATGAAATCCCAACATGGAGATGGAATTTAAGAGTGGGTGGGGATGAAAAAAAGGTGGGCTGAGAACCGTTTCCTGTTGCTATTTTAATTTTTGAATGGGTTACCATCCACGTTTCCGCACAACAATTCTAGCACTTTCATAACATCCTATGGATCTCAGGATTCCACAGTTTCGGGAGGGATTAATTAGAATTCTCTGCCAGAGAAATCAAGTGCCTCATCAAAACTACAACTCCCAGGATTCCATAGGATGGAGCCATGGCAGTTAAAGCAGGATCAAAGTGCTATAGTTGAGTAGCATGAAAGAGACTCTATTGTGGTTCTTAAACCCTGCTGGGGCACAGAGTCCTGTTTCAGGGGGGTCCTCAAAACCACAAAGAAGCAGAAAGAGGAGTGCCAACAGATAATTTTAGAGGCTTTCAACACATGCTGAGTAAAGCAAGCAATTTTTAAGATAAGCTGCCTCTGCTTCCTCTTTTCAGCAGTGCCAATGGCCACAGAAGGAATTTCAAAGAATAGGGGAATGATGAACACAGCCAAGAAACAACAAACCCAAGTCCTATGGTGGGAAAGAGTGGGCTCAGAACACTTTTCCGCTGTGACAACAACTGCAGTGAGAGCCAATGTAATATACTGATTTGAATGACAGAATAAGATTTCAGGAGATCAAGATTCAAATCGCCATTCAGCCATGAAAATGCACTGGCTGACCGTGGGCAAGTAACGCCCTCTCAGGCTCAGAGGAAGGCCAAAGCAAACCCCCTCTGAAGAAATCTTGCAAAAAAAAATTGCAACAGGGTCACCATAAGTCAGAAATAACTTAAAGGTACAACAACATTTCATGAGGGTTTTTGAGGGACAGAAATAAGGAAACTTGGAAACACTCAAAGAGTACTTAGGTGCCCTTGCAATAGATGGATCACTCAACATTAACAGAACACTAAATGCTTTTATTGCATACAATAGGCCTCAAAAATGCTCCACGTTGTGCAAATCCCTCTTCTCTTACCTGTTCATGTTTGTGAGTTTTTGATCGCAAGACTGTTCCGCTGTACGCTTATTCCCAGAAAGGTCACGGCCTCCACTTCCCGTGTAAGTAAAGGAATTTCCATGGTCCTGAAATACATTTAGAGAGTTCAGATCCAAGTCTGGGAAATACTGATTCAATTAGTCAGCAGGGAGTTGGACTGGATGGCCCTTGTGGTCTTTTCCAACTCTATTATTCTAGCCAGTCAAACACTGAAACAACTTTACGTTAGCATGCAAACACACTTTGATATATGCTTGAAGGAGAGTGTGAAGGAGTGCTTTCAGTTTGTGGCCGCCTTTAAGCCATTTGTCTTCCAAAGACTAAGTCTGAGGATTACTGGCTTTTGGCATATGTGGGTTGGATACCCAGGGGAGTGGGGAACAGTTACTGGCTGTTAAGCAGGAAGAGGTGACAAGGGGGAGTCAGAAAGCAGTGGAGCAGCAAATAACCGGGACACGTTAGCAAAACGCTTTGCTGCAGAAGCGAATTTGCAGGAGGAAAAAAGAGCAGCTTGCCAAGGAAGGGACAGAAGTGCGGTGCATCTGTCTAGTTTTAAAGTCTCCCATTAGAACCGAATGTTCAATATATTATCTTTAGGAGAAAAAGTGGTGATAACACCATATAAACAATTACTTACTACATCATCTTCGTAGCCTCCTGCCAGAACCAAAGAATAGGCTCCGTCATTGCTCCTGCCGTGAATACCCGCGACATGGGGCCTATGGACACCTGATTCGCTCACCTGAATAGGGAAAACACCAGTTCCAGAAGTCTGAGGGTTGTCTTTTGGCACTGGACAATTTTCAAGTCAAAGCAAACCCAATCGAGACATTAAGTGATGAAAGAACCACACAGGAGGGATGTGTGAAGAGCCATCGCTAATGAAAATGAAGCTGTACCACTACCTCTTCCTTCAACCATCACACTGCTATGCTCCACCCACAATTGATCCCAGCCCCTTGCTTCTGGAAATTTGGAGTGTATTCTACACAGATCCACCATAATGGAATAACAGCCCATCACAGCTCAACTGACTAAGGGAGACGAGCACAAGCATCACTGCCCTTCCAAACAAAGAGACAGCGAAGACACAAGAACAAGAGCAGATTTCCCAGAGCTCCCATCCCACACAATCATGACTCAAAGAGGATCTGCCCACACGCACCTTTGCTTATATTTTGTTCTTCCTCCCTCTAAATTCAAGGATTTTATTTTATTTTTTGGCCTATCAGGAGCCCTTCATCTGCTCATTCACCCACCCCAGTTAGGTTTCCTTTCTTGTTCCAAAAACAGCATCTCACCTGGACTCTGAATTTCCACATGGTGCCTACGGGAACCCCAGGAATGGGCCCATAATGGTTTGATGGGACAATGGTACATTCCCTCGTGCGGCCTACGCATGCCATGCCCTTTAAAAAAAAAGCCACAAGATTAATAGAAATTAACACAAATTACCCTGTAGAGCCAGGGTGCTAGGCAAGAGAAAGTTTGGACCTTAAAAAGTAGGCATGTTCATTGGCTATTTACCCAAAAAGTAAAGAAAAAGAATCATGCAGCTCTACAGATGTTTGGACCACAACTCCCAGCATTCCTCTCCACTGGCTAGGGCTGCTGGGACTTGCAATCCAACATCATCTGGCAAAGATACAAGATTCCCACTCATATTATAAGGCCTTAACAAAGCAACTACACCTCCAAGGTTCCCAAACAAATGGTACCATTCCTCCTGGTGGTACATTCCACAGTGGGGGAGACCAACTCGCTCCTGGGTCCTAGCACTAGGTTGTTCAGAGGCAGTCCATTTCTAAAGCCAGGCTCTCTAGATGGCAGCTCAGGACTCCCTGCCAGCACATCAAGAGAACCCCTTCCATGGATTTTGGCCTCTGCCCCTTGTGAACATTTCATCAAGGAAGCCAAACACCACTCTGATCAATTATAAATCAAACGCCAGGTCTCCTGAGCCACATGGTTGAGCACAGACCTGTCTCAGGGAAGTTTTCACACATACCAGTCTGCCTTCTTTAGCTCTGCAGATCAGCAAGAGAGGCAGAATCCGGGCACACTTACCTTACCCCAGTCCCGCTGGGAGGATGAATTAGCAGAGGCCATCTTGGCTTTCTTTTTGCTTTCTTTCAACTTCTCGCCAGCCAAAACTACCTCACTTGCATCATTGCGACATTCAGGGCAGTACCTAAGGTATTGAAAAATGCAAAGAAGAAACTCCATGTGTTTGTTTTTTTAAAACGGTTTCACGGCAGTTTTCTATCTGCATTCAAAGTCATGTTCACAATTCCAAGCAGCATTTATAGCTGGTCTGAATTTCATGCACTCATCAAAACCTGGTAAGCTGTAACTGGACTACAGAACATCAATGCTTCCCTGTAAGGCAGATATAAGCTCCCCACCTGACAGCTTTCCTTTCTGTTAAACCCCACCTGTTTACTGAGTGGATAATCTGAATTGCTAAACTAGAGGGGTGGATGCAGCTAAATTGTCCCAACACTTTATTTGTAACCACTGAGTCTGCATAAAATCCTGCTTTCTGTTGACTCAGTCTATTCCCTGTTTCCACTGGCACTGACTCTCTGGGGGCCTTTCAGTGCTCTAATAGCTGGAGATGCCGAAGCCACCGATACTCCACTTAGATGCGGCTCATTGCTTCCGATCCAACAATAACTCAGCATCACTGGGATGATAGAACCAGACTGGACCAATGAACCTACATGGTTTCTTTGCTCTGCGCATGTACATCAGGCAACTAACTGCCTTGTGAGCACGCTCTAAAGAACGTTCCCAAGGGTACTTCTCTTATAATGACAGGGAAGCATCAGAGTGGCATGTGGAAGATGCCACGCTGACCCTCTGGTGTTTTTCATGCTGCTCTGCTGAGAAACTCAACCAGCTCATGTGGGTGGGGGCAGGGTGGTGAGGTGTTCTGGTACATTTTCCAAGATCATTGCAAAAGAGTCTATGCAAATTTATGGTCCACTGATGACCACCATAGGAAGCAGCACTTCGGCTCCATAGGGGTTTTGCTGGTGGTTAATGACATCACGAAATAACCAGATCTTCCCCGGCACACAGTACTGAGGTGTCAAAATCCTTAGATGATCCCTGACTGGATGAAATAAGCGGTCACTAACACTTCCTCAAAGATGAAGGAAAGAATGGTCACAGCCAGCCATGACATGCACAGGACTGGCAGATTTTCAGTGGCAGAACTGAGCTCTGCCTATCCTCACCACACTCCCAACCAAAAGATTACTCTTCAGAACTTAAAGCCGTCCAGACAACTTTCAGGTCAGATTTAGGTTCAAGGCGATCTGTGCAGGCCGTCTAATTTTAGGCCCTGCTATCTATCGGCGTTCGCTGTGACTTACCAATCCTCATCATCTGGTATTCTGCTGAGAGGGGGGTTGAGGCAGTAGATGTGGAAAGCCATGTCGCACTCGTCGCACATCAACTGTTTTTCGGGGTCCTGTTTCCCTCCGCAGATGTAACAGGCACACATTCGGCACGTTTTGCTAGGGTTGTCTTTACAGTGCTTACATACAGGTCCGCTCTGCCCTGTAGAAATTAAGAACACACAAAATACCCCCAAGATTGAACAAACCAAAGACACCAACCCACAAAACTCTTGTCAATTCTGTGCTTCTTCACTTCTCTCTCTGTCCTGCAACAAATAGTGACAAATGAAGACCTTCCTATTCACAGAAGCCTTTGGAAACTGACCGTTAATAAAATGGTGCTGTACTGTTTTTAATCTCTATTTTGAAATACTATTTTAAATGGCTTTAATTCTGTTTTAACTTAACATTTTAATCTCAACATTTGTATGTTTTTCCCTATATTTAGGGGTTGGTTGGTTTGTTTTCTGTATGTTTTTTCAGGAGTAGTTTTCTGTCTTTTGTTAAAGCTGTCTTGACTCCTAGTCTGCAAAAAAGGCAGGATATAAATAAAGTGATGGATGGATAGAGTTGTAGAACTGAAGAGTTTACAGAATATCCTTTTTTGGAGCCTATCTCCAAGGCCATTTCCGCACTGCAAACCCCAGGATTCCATAGGATGTTGAAAGTGGCATAATAGCGCTTAACAGTCTACCGCAGAAATGACCCCAGAATCCCTCAACTGGCATCTTTTTCAAATTCTGGAGCTCACTGCCACAAGCTGTGGGCAATGGCACACCTGCTGAAAGAGTTTTCCCAGAGAATTAAAAAACTTCACAGAGAATGAAGTATCAACCAGATAACAGCTGATGAGACAAGATAGTGTTGCTCCCTGTACCAACCACAGTGAACAGAGGATAGCTTGTTGCTAGCCAGTTTCAGAGAATGCTTGTCTCTAATTTAAGTGTGGCATTTTCCCCCCAGAAAGAGTGCTTCTAGTGGGAAAGAGATACAACTCACTTTTCATTGGGCTGTCAGCTGTGAGAGGAACAGCACATCCAGGCTCTTCTATCTTGTAGATCTCATCAACGAGTGTAATCCGGCAATCATTCAGGACGTCCCCACCATCACTAGAAGGAAATGTTATCAGAACAGACTATGTGAAAGAAAATAAAAAAAACTGAACGGTTTAAACACAGTGTCGACCCCTCATCGCCAATACCCTGGAAAACAATTAAGGGCAGATGTGTGACCAGTGAGATATGTGAAGCAGCAAGATCCTTGCAAGAATTGTTCCTTCCCCTCTCTTGTTCCAATTCTAATTCCATATAAGCACCTCCAGTCTCCATACTGCCATCATCCCAGGTTGCAAATAAGGTAGCAGGGAGACACACTTCCCTTGGAAGATTGGTGGATAGCTTGTACCCATGGCCTGTTCCTTACCCAAGAACTATCTTGGCATACAACTCCTTGTAAGTCCTGGTTTCCCGCTTTTGTAGGATCTCTGCGTCGTACCAAAATCCCCTCTCCTTTGGGTCATCAGGATTGTAATTCAGCATGACGACATCGCCTACTTCTAGTTCTTCCCACTTCAGCGTGGTCCTGGCGCGAGCACGGACGTTTTTGGAGCTCAACTGGATGACACCGTTCTCTGGATAACTAGATTCAGGAGAGGAGGAAGAAACAACCCCAGAAAATTAATTGGCTCACTCTCTTTCAACAAAGCAGCTCTTAAAAGAGTGTTATTACCACCTATAAAATGTCTAAACAATTTCCAATTGCTGCACAGAAAATAAAATGCTAAAAGGTTCCTTGCTCAGAGTAACAGGACAGGATAACAAAGGAATGGAATGGAAAGAGAAAAGTAAACTGATGCAGGTTCTTGAAATCACAAGAATTCCAAGTTCAACGTCCTTACTATTTCCTGAAAACTGCTAAGTCGGCAGCAACAGAGATTCTCAAACTCTGTCATGATCAGTGTTCAGATACATGTGTACAGGTGACCAAACAAAAAAAACAAAATCCCACATACGACAGCATTCCTTGCTGGTCCAAACTAGCCTTCAGCTCCTGCCCAAGTAATTACGAGAAAGGCTACGCTTGCATGACAGCCAAGGAAATTCAGTCCCCAATGGAAAAGGGACACAGACAGCATGCCTCTTCGGCCTTTATGCGGCTAAGGCACTTTGTTTGTCCCTGCCAAGCAGTGACCAAGAACTCTCCACTACCACGGTTGAAGAGTAGAGAACCAGGGGCTTGCCTGCTTGGTTCTGAACAATCAAGACACAATATAACAGCTTGCAAAGCCAACCACTCCCTTTCTTCCAACCTGGCAGCTCGGGGAGGGGTGGACTGCCACCCAAACTGCCAAGACAATCCCAATTCATCTCTTTGGCTCCAGGTTTTTGGGGCTAAAAGCAAAGAAATACATGGAAGCCTGGTTCTATCTAGATTACAGCTGCAGTGTCTGCACATCCAAGAGCAAGAGGCATATCTTCTAGAAATATGAGGGGGGGAATTAACTCACTCTTCATATTTCACATGATAGATTATGTCCTCTTCAGGGATGGCTTCTTGCAGGTCGGATTCCTCATTGCTTTCGCTTGCCTTGTTAGCTGTCTTTCCTTTCCGGGTCACATTGACGATGATGGCTTCAAACCAGGCCCCCATGCTGGTATCACGAGCGTCCACCAGCTCATTGATCTGAAAAAGCAGCAGCCCAAAACCCAGCCATTTAGTTGCTTTCAACAAGCCGAACTGTGACAGCAGCCATTGCAAAGGCTGAAGCTTGCTTCATTCTTATGAAAAGAAGGACCCTAGAACCTATTTGGCCAGTTGGGGCTGATGTATGCACACACACGACTTCAAATCACCTGGAGATTTATGGTGCCCCATGAATTCTATTGGGCTTTTTTGGGCAAGGAACACCCAAAGTCAGCTAAAGCTTGTGCTGCCCATCCTAAGCAAAGCCGTGGAAGTTCTATGAACTCCAGCTATGGTACATAGGGCAGGCTGCACCATTCTTGCTTGTTTCTGTTCTCCTGCTGCCTGAAACCTGCCTGAGTAAGACTACAAAGGAAATCAGAGCAAGGTCCATCAGTGAATGAGTGCCATAGCATACTTTAAGCCAGGCTTGTGGCTCCAAGGACCTCATCCCTATGTTTGGTATCAACCTTGGACAAAAACTCAGGTAGCTTTTAGGTTTTTCAACTTAGCCTCCTGGGGGACAGAAATGTTATTCTACAAAATTGTTTGCAAAAATTAGAAAATGAAACCCCCAGCTTTCTCCCTGCCTTGCCAGCTGAATCCACTCCACAAGGATCCAAGCAGCTGCAGGAAGGGAACTCCACATACTCCTTCCCAAAACACGATTCAGATCTTTTCAGAAGTCACAAAAGTTAAACTGCATACAACTCACAGTTTTTTGCCTGAAATTTATCCACCAAGTTATAAAAACTATTTAAACTTTTACAACAGCCGTCACTGAAGAGACACCTTTGCTGAAGTACAAAACCTTTGCACCTGAAAATACCACCTGAAACCATCTCACCTTGTAGAATCCAAAGCCCGGGTCTACCAAATCCTGAGTGGTTGTGCTGGGTTGCCCCTCCATCTCCACAGACCCCTCTCCATTATTCGAGCTTTTATCAGATTCGCTCAGGCCGGAGCCGCAGCCCGAGTCTGTGTCTGAAAGTTCAGAATCCTTTTCTTTGTTAGCCGCCGGCTGGAGGACCGGGCTTTGCCTCACCAGCAACTGGACGATATCATTCAAGCCTACGCTGTAATCAAAAAGGGAATGGCCATCTTCCATCTGTAAAAGAAGAGTGAAAGCAATATTGCAGGTCACATAAAGGAATCCAACAGTCACTAAGTTATATTAAAGTGCTGTGTATACACAGACCGGTTTGACACTGGTTTTGTTTGCATTTCTAGGAACAGACTATAACAGAATTAAAGCAAATTATATTGACAGCTAGTTGTACCAAGCCCAAAATCTTTGATTACATTTCCTGCTTACAAAAAACATTTTCCAAGGCAGAATTAACTTCTCCAAGAACAAGTCTACCAAACACCTAAAATGCTTGCCTATACAGCTATATTCTTCCCAGTTCCTTGGAAATTTCATTACAGCAACCTCACAATTCATTTCACACACCTTATGTTCCTGTTACCACTGACTTCGGAAATATAACTCCTTTCTTCAGCTTTTCTTTTGAACCTCATCCATACCCGGGAGGGAGCATGAGGAGAAATATACATTCAAAACAACCATTTTTGTGTGGAAGGAGACAGCAAACAAGAACTCCTACCGCCAACACCACCAGTTTAAATCTCAGTTGTGGTGACCTCAAGCAAGTTATTCTCCCAATCTAAACTTTCAGGGATGACATGGAAATTGTGATCAGCAGTCTATGCCACACATTTCCAGCAAGGACATAAAGGGCTGCAGAAAGAATACTCATAATAAGTAAAAACATCCCCACAAAAGAGGCTTGCAGACCAGAGATAGTATTATTTATCACAGCCTAAGTTTTCATAGGCTGCACACAACTGGCCTATTAAAGTTTATATTTTTATAAGCCAGCTCCATGATTTCAAGGTGCTATCAGATTCCTGATTTTGCTGAAACAGACCAAAATCACCATCTTTCTCAGAGTAAAAGAAGTAAGTCTTTCAGACCTTCTGCCTCCTGGTCTGAAAAGAAAACCTAACCATCCACGCCATCCCTGATAAATTGATATATAATTTAGAAATCTTAAGACTGGCCCACAAAAGGTAGCCCCCGATACTTAGCTTGCACCCTGGTTTTCCGTTGGTCGTCTTTTAACTGTATTCAGCTCAGGACAAAAAATGTTCACATGCATTTGTTACACAACAGTGAACCACAGAGAGAGGCTATCAACTGAGATAAATTTGATTAATGTTCTTTGGTTAAGATGCCACTTTGTGTCTGTAGGCACCTAAGAATGTAACATTAAAAAATCATTAACTCTAAGAAAATGCCCATTAGGGTAGTATCAAGTAGCAAGCTCTTTCTGCTCTGGCTTAGTCAATCAAAATGTTATTGTTTAGTCAATAAAAACAACACTGATGCAACGGGTAAATAGATCTGAAGATGAATAGGAGCCCAACTAGTGACTTTCCCAGGAAAATTGCTTCTTCACTTTAAAGTGTATCTCCTAGCACCAAAAAAGGTACACAACGATCCATTCATTTCCACAAGAGGCAACGAATGTAAGCCATGAACCACACTTGCATCAAGGATGCTCTCCAAAGTGAAGATCCATTACATCAATTTAACACTCATTTTGTACCCATCTAGAGGGAGGGAAGGAACCACTTCTTTTTGAAGAGACCCCAGAGGCCATCCAGTCCAACCCCCAACTATGCAGGAACACTCATCAAAGCATTCCCAACAGATGGCCATCCAGCCTCTGCTTAAAAACCTCCAAAGAAGGAGACTCCACCACACTCCACGGAGGCAGCACATTCCACTGTTGGACAGCCCTGACCGTCAGGAAGTTCTTCCTGAGGTTCAGGTGGAATCTCCTTTCCTGCAGCTTGAATCCATTGCTCTTTGTCCTAGTCTCTGGAGTA
Source organism: Ctenosaura bakeri (assembly GCA_948474755.1). Classification (NCBI taxonomy): domain Eukaryota; kingdom Metazoa; phylum Chordata; class Lepidosauria; order Squamata; family Iguanidae; genus Ctenosaura; species Ctenosaura bakeri. The sequence continues at coordinate 176,667 of CAOLHI010002238.1, forward strand.
ACAGAAAACAAGCCTACTCCCTCCTCAACCTGACATCCCTTCAAATATTTAAACATACGAAACATCTACAGCTCCTTCAGCCACTCCTCATGGCTTCCAGACCCTTCATCATTTTGGCTGCCCTCCTCTGGACACGCTCCAGCTTGTCCATATCCTTCTTGAATTGAGGTTCAATAACATACCAGTAAATTAAAATTCAAAGACATAGCTGTGCCAGTCTGGATCACTATGCAAAGGGATATTTTAGCGCCTTTGAGACTAAGTGAGAGAAATAAGTCATATCCTCTGAAGATGCCAGCCACAGATGCAGGCGAAACGTCACGAGAAAATACTAATAGAACACGGCCTCAAAACCAAGAAAACCCACAACAACCTATGGATTCCGGCCATGAAAGCCTTCGACTTTACACAGAAATAAGTTTGTAGCTTAAGTTCTTGTAGATGCATCCAATGAAGTAGACCAGCTTGTGCTACAAACTTCTTTCTTTCGCTTAGTCTCAAAGGTGCTACAAGAACGCTTTCCATACTAGTAGGTCGACAACAAACCACTGCCCTTTTTCAAAAGCTGATGTGTCTTTCTCCCTTTTCCATTTGCACTTACGAGTTCTTTATTTCTCTTCCATACTCCACTCCCTCGAAGTTGGCACAGATTGTTTCTCCAATCCCTTAACCAAAATAATGGAAAAACCCAGACCGATACACAAGCCCACGTGGAGTATCAGCCATAACACCCACTGTTTCCACAGCACACTGAGGCAACGGTCTTTCTTCAACACCACCTGCTTAGAATTTCCATCCCAACAACTAACCAACAATAACCAATAAAGATGGAAGGGCCAAGAACACTGGCTACTGTTCCTATGCTTATTGTTTGCACACACTGTATTCCCAATGCCACAAGTACTGGTTTACCTCCTCTCATCCCATGAAAAGAGATAAAACAGTTTCAGTTGCGTTGTGATGATGCTCATCTCCAGACAGTCACTCAGGCAAAATTATTACACAAGTGCTTCTTTTGCACAAAACAAGGCACTGATTTTTTTTTCCAAGTTCATAATTCCATATAGTAGATAAGCAGGCTACCAGAGCAGCTGTTTTTCTGAGTTTTGTAAAGTGGATCATTCCTCTGAGCCTAAACTCTGCGACACATTTCAGTTCAAAGGACACTGTCCCAATAAACCATGGTTTCTTGAACCAAAGCCAAGTGATTGGTTGGTCTGCTCCCACTTCCTCTCATATATAGAATGCAACCCACTGGAATTTAACCATAATTTCCTGTTATTTCCAGTGGTTGGCTACTAGCAATGGCAAATCCGATGTCCTGTTTTTACTCACAGATTAAACTAAAGTTTCAGTTTTTAAAATAAAATTAAACCACGGGTTTACCACAGTCCAGAAACGTCATTACTAGGACACACACGAGGAAAGAGCGAACGGGCACAAAAATTCATTCTCAGTCCAAAGACAAGAGTCCTTGGATCACAGTTGCTGCCTCGGAACTGGACCACTGTCTTGCCTTTAACAAAATGCATGTCAAACCTACAATAGATACGCTGTTGACACCAAAAGCCACTGCACTTGACAGTCGGTTTATTTAGCATTACAGGCTTAACTTTACTTGCCTCAAGAAGTTTGAAAAACCATTTCCGAAAAATGATTTTGCATTCCCTCCCCAAACCCATAAGGCCTACAGGCTACGTTCGGTCTCCAGCAATACCCCCACTGTTCTGCACACTAAACTGAAAAGTGTGAATCACACCTTTGCTGCCACCTGTCCCTCTCAATAGGACGCAAGAGCTTCCTGCACCAAAAAAGCTGCAAGAGCGACCTCTCATTTCCCAGTACATGGAGTGTTTGGCAGGAAAGATTCGGCATATGCCCGGAAAGGGTAGCACTTGCTCTGCAATTCTGCTTGAGAAAGCAGCACCAGCCAGGACAAACACAAAACACACACACATCCACACAGAGTTCCTCTCATTTCTCAATAAAAGCGGCACATGCCAGCCCAACAGCAGAATCTCTCCCAGCAGATTGTCTGACAGACGGAGTACTGGCTTCACAAGCAGAGGCCCACACTGGCCCAGGGAGACTCTAGCTGCCATTTCCTCCTGCAGCAAAAATGCTGGGAGTTTGAAAGCCAAATCATCTTTGTGTATGTCATTTAAAAAAAAATATGTCTTTGTAAAGAAAAAAAGCTTCAGGAGCAAATGTAATTGATTTGCTTTTTAGATAAGAGCAGGCAAGTTCCACAATCTCATGCACACTTTAGCAAAGCTAGTATCATATACTCTAGTTGCTCATTTTGGTTTGAGAGAGATGCAACACCTTCTCTGAATCAAGGTCTTTATGACTCCTCAGGAGACTCACTGCATACACTCAACAAAATGCTAGTAAGCTCTAATAAAACAGAACACAATGGCATGCAATTCTGCAAAATTACTTTTATATTTAAAACCAAAAGATAATGTATGGGAAAACAACTAGTGATTGGTTTAGTAACCAGCCATTGTAGATGCCTCTGGACAATGATTCTTAGAGGTCTTTCATCATTAGTCATGCAAATCTACCACTGAGTGAAGAATGTCACAGCACAAAAGGGTAGGTACCAGGTTGAGTCTCTAGAATCTCCCGATAAATGGTGGGAAAAACTGAAACCTTGCATAGTCAGCACAGATGGCACAAAGTGAGATAAACCAACTGGCTGACTTGGTACCACTCCTGTTTCTGTGTTGCTACACTAAGGCACATTCTAGTGATAGCGACATCACAGAAAATGCTGTCTCTTCTGACAAAAGCCAAGCTTTCTGGATCTCACTGTTGCCCCAAGTAAAACAAGAGTGTGTCTGGGATATTCCCATCCATATCCCACCCCACCTCTAGGTCAGTATTTCAGGTATGAGCAATACTGGTTGGCAGTTTGACTTTCAGGTAACCCTATTCTGGAATTACCGGTCTTTTGTCTGGAGAACCCTTGGGATGCACACAATGTGAGAAGTACAAGAGAAGTTACCCCCATTCCAGTCCCAACACAAACGCAGAGCATGAAACATTGGATCAAAGAGCATCATATGCAGAACATCCAGATACATAGATACAGATTCAGAAGACAGCAATAATAAGCCACATTTAAAGCATCTTTCACCCACCCAGTTCAAGTTCAGACAGCCTGGCAATTCTCCAGGGACAGTCATCTTCACACCTCTCTCAGTTCTCCAGCTGCTGGTATGGCACATAGATATTACCAACTAGAAAACATTCCCGCTCTTTAAGAAAATGGCCTTTGTCTGTCAAGGGAGCCATTAAACCACTGCCGCAAAATCAGCATCCTAGATTCTGAGCAAAAGGACAAGAAGGCACAGAAAACGCTGGAGCAAAAGTCTAGCACACTTCTTCACCACAGGGGGCAGGCCAATGGCAAACAGATTTTTTTTTTTAACTAAGTATGCTTGGGGCTCTTTTGTTTCTCATCTTGAATGCACTGTGATTTCTACAATAAAGCTAGAAAGGGAAGTTTAAGGGACTAGTTTAAGTTTAAGGAGGAGCGGGTAAGCTTTTGTGTTCACAATGCACTATCAAGCAGCACAGAAGAACAGCTAAATGCAAACAAGTTTACCTAACACAACTTTGCAACTTTGAATCTTATTTAATTGAACTGAAACAGCGATAACATAACAGGAAGTCAAACACACGGTTTGCAACAAAACAACGCAAAAGGCAAGAGTTCCTGCAGATACTTTCAAGAACAAAACAGCAACCAACAAACTGTAAAGAGCACGTGCGGACAGCACAAAGCACTGTCTGAGCGAAGTCGCTAGATGGCAGTGCAATTCTGTTTTTGTCTTCTCCCCCTTTCCTAACAAAGAGAAGGCAAAAATTTAGTTCAAAAGTTCTCAGTCAGTTCACACAAGTCTCCCCAAAGCAGCTCTTCAGACTGCTCTGCATCACGCTCAGCCTAAATGAAGAAGGGGACAGCCAGCATCAGATTTCTGTTCTTTCCAAATACTTGGCCACCATAAACATCCAAACTAGAGAGCTGCTACAGACAGTGCCTTGTGTTGCTTCCACGAGGCACTGCTCAGCACACGCTAAGAAGACCCAAATCTGCAGGATTAACATGTACACCAGTAGAAAGGAGTTGCTGGGCAAAGTACTGGGAATCTTCAGGGTATGGCTGCTCAGTGCAGCTCCAGTGATATGCTATTGTGATTGAAGATTAAAATCATCAGTATGTATAATTTTAAAAAGAACAACCACTGCTTTTTAACGGGCACTCTCAACCGACTTGGAATACACATTTCCTTGTTTCACACCACACAGGATCATTAAGGAAGAAACTGAGCTAAACAGCAGCGTCTGAGGAAGGGAAAAACTGGGTACCTGTTTGCCCCTGTAGAAAAGCCGTTGTCTATCAGGCGTCACGTTGAACGTTTCACATATCCTCTGACGCAGGTCTTCCACCTTGGTGAGCTTGGAGAGGGAGTCCACTCGGTGTGTCTCTTTCCCATCCATGGTGCGCACTTGGATCCACATTGTGGCAGTAACTCTGCAGAAGATCAGTTAAAGAAAACAAATTACAAACATGGGCCAGAAGATGAAATAGAAGAGATGCAACTTCCCACCCACACGCTGTCTTCCAGCATATTCTCACACTAATACTCAAGCCCAAATATTATTTCCTGGCCTGTCCTCTCTCACCAACTCCTCTACCTAGGCTCCTCTTGCATATATACCAGGTACAAGAGTTCTTTTTTTCTACCAAACATTTGTGCCATTTTCCTGCTCCTTAACAGATTTATCCCAAAACCTGACCTACTTTAAAAGAACCAGCTTTCAGGTTGACCTCCCTTGCATCTATCTTCTCCAAACTCTTCAATCAATGAAGAGCACACCACATAATCACTTAGCAGGCCAACATGTTTCAAGTCCCTCTGTCTGCATTCCCCTTCTACCAACCCAAAAGCACATATAGGGTAAAGGTGTCCATTTCTCCAACACAGTCCTTAATAATCCTCAAACCAGTGACCTTGTTCACTCCATGCCATCATAAAAGTTCCTATTATCTCCCCCCTTTCATGTTCATTATCGTTACCATCAACAATTTATATAATGGTATTTATTTCTTATTTAAATACAAGAACTTGCTAGTGTCCTGAACCACACCTCATCCTGTCCCCTCCCATTCTCCCCTTTAAGCACCCTCCCTCCACTGAAGTTCCCAAGGCCCCTCCCCTCAATCCCCCCCAAACCAAAACCCCCCTCAAAAACTTCCTGAGCCCCTACAACCCACACGGCTCCTATTCCCCCATTAAGAACCCCAGGCTCCCTCTCTCCCTTGAAGTTCCCATGGCCCCCTCCCCTCAATTTCCCCCATCAAGCCCTGAACCCCCCCAAAACGTCCTAAATCCCTATGACACCCCTCTCCCCCCCCCACATTCTCCCCATTAGGCATCCCATACCCTCCCCCCCTTAATTTCCTGCCTCCCCCCATAGTTATATCTCCCCTACCTTCTCCACGGGGGCAATACTCTCCCTTTGTCGCCCCCCCAGCCCCCTCTTCCCCCCAAAAAAACCCCTCAGAGGCCTTCCCACACTCCCAGCTCCACGCCAGCCCTCTTTTGCCCCATTTGGGCCCCCAAAACCAACCCCCTCCTCAAATTATGAGCCTTCCCGACCCGCTGAAGACCCCCCCGACTTTTGACCCCCACACCTCCTCTCCCCCCACCGCCACTGGGGAAAAACATTATTTTGGGGGGTCTCGGCCCCAGCCCCCTCACCTCCGCCTCAAAGCCCCCGAACAACGCGACCGCTCAGCCTAACTTGACGACCAAGTTCGCCCCCCTTCGCCGGCCCTCGCTCGCCTCCGGCTCTGCAACTCTTTCTCCCATTGGCCGCCCTCCCCAGGAAGGGAAGGCTCCGATTGGTTCTCCGCCTCAAAACTCCCTCAACTCCCGCCCCCGCGACTAAGCCGGTTAGGCTACACCAACTTACTCCTCTGCCTCCCGCTACCTGGTCTTCCTCCTCCTTTTTCAGGGCGCGCGCCACAAAATTGAAAAAAAACGCCCGGGCGCGAGGATTGGCTGCGGGGGCTCTCGCGATATTTCTTAGGGCGAGAAAAAAAAGACGGAAGGAACGCCCGCAGGAGGAGGGAGGGAGGGGGAAGCGGAGTTAAGAAAATTTAAAGGGACAACGTCAAAATATTATAAATTTTATTTTTTTTAACAGGTTAAAATACATTTAATTACCATCAAATGCAGATGGCATCTGATACACACCAGTAAAGAGTCATTTACTCTTTTTAATTTTATTTTTATAATATTTTTTATTTTTATTTCATTATTATTTATTACTATTTTTGTGTTATTAGTAACTAATAATTTTGATTAGTAATCATTTTATTATTCCATTAGTTATTTTATTTTATTTTTCTATATTTTTTTCCCCCTAGCAGAAGCTCAGAGATAAAAATGCATTAAAAATACTGACCCTGCTGCTTCTTGGACTTTAGAATTTAACTAACTGCAAACAGACTGAATCAGCACAGGTTCAAAGTGCAATTTCTTTTTTAAAAAAAATTTACAAAGCTGCAACTACAAATAATTAAAGTCCAACTGGTTTGAGCTATATAATTATTATTATTATTATTATTATTATTATTATTATTATTATTATTATTATTATTATTATTTCCTATTATTTAAAATTACTTTCCTGCACCTTAACAGAATTTATCCCAAAATCATGAGCCAGCTTTCAGGCCTTCTGACCTCCCTTGCATCTATCTTCCCCAAACTCTTCAATCAATGAAGAGTACACAAGATAATCCATTAGCAGGCCAACATGTTTCTATTATTATTATTATTATTATTATTATTATTATTATTATTATTATTATTATTATTATTTCTATCCCGCCTTTCCCCATGGATCCAGGGAGCGAACAACAATAATACATTAATTACATTAAAAAACATTAAAACACATACCCAATCCTCCCCCCACCAACCCATCTAAAACCAACCCCCTAAAACACACAACAATTAACAACAATCAACCGACTATTAAAAGAACAATAATAATGATTACTTTTAATTCATTATCCCTGGGGGATGAAAAGAGGTTTTTAAAGCCTCTTTTTCCCAGACTAGTGCTCCACCACCTACTACCAACTGTCCTCTTGTTCTTAATAGTTAATGTGTTTTAGGGGGTTTTAGATGGGTTGGTGGGTGGGGAGGATGGGTTATGTTCTAATTGCTTTTAATGTATTTGTCTTTACTGTTGTAGTACCGCCTCGATCCATCAGGAGAATCATAGAATCATAGAATCATAGAAATTCAGAGTTGGAAGAGACCCCCAGGGGCCATCCAGTCCAACCCCCTGCCATGCAGGAACACCCTCATTATTATATTATTAAAACTGATGGTCGCAACAGGAACAAGGAGAATTCAGCCCACCACCAGATTTTGCTGGAGTGAAATTCCCATCATCTGGCCACTATTCACTAGGGTGGGTTGCAGGATGCTGGGAGTTGCAGTCCAAAATTACCAGATGTTTGGCAGGGGATGATGGGAGCTGCTCTTCCATATCTGGCTGGCTGCAGATTTTCCCCATCATCTCTTCCACCCAAGTACTAACCAGCAGTGGAGATGTAGACTACTACTCCCCAAATCCCCAGTGGCCACAGTGGCTGGGAAATTCTGCATATTATGGTCTGGAAAAAAGTAGCCGATAAAACAATAGAATCATCTTAGAACATCCCTGCATCAGTTAACACTGTAGTGAGAGGAGAAAGCTATTTTTGCATCTCTTTTCAAACCCAAATGAATACAATCCGGTGCCTTCCGGACATTACTTGACTTTTTGAGAGGGGGAAAAAAACAGGAATATTAAGACTACAAAGTTTATTTTCATATTTCAAGGGCTGGATTCCCCCCTTCTTCAAATTCAATCCTGCTGTCCTTTAGTGTGTAGATTATATATAATCCATATATATGTCTATATACAGATAGATCTACATACACACTGTAGATAAAAAGCAAAAGCAGTTTATGAGCTTAAATACATCCCAATAAATTGTATAACTATTCTCGGCAACAGTCATTGGGCATTACATCTGAGTATTGCTGGATAACCTACAGAGGGACCGAAGCCTCTATCTCTATTCCAACCAGGATGGGGGAAAAAAAATCAAATTTTCTTCCCAACACAGCCGTTGTCCATTGAATATCCAGAGAATATCCAGGGAAAAATATCCAGGGATATCCAGGGGAAAATAACTGCTTTAAGACATTGGGAGAAAAGGCAGCATACAAGTATAATAAATTAATAAATGCTCCCCAAATCTCCAGGGAGCATACTGGCTGGGACAGTCTGCAAGTTGTAATCCCAACAATTTTAAAAAGCAGCTTTTCCAAGCTTAGAAGCCAACATTGGGCTGTTCCGCACTTACACTGTTATAGTGCTATTATTCCACTTTCAACCTCTTGTGGAATTCTGGGCTGTATAGTTTACTGAGGGCTCTCTAGCTGAAAAATTTATTTTATTTTTTTATTAAATTTTTTCACAAAGACTACTCACAATTTCATCACAATTACATCACCAATACACCACATTTTCATCGTCATTATCTCAATTATCCCAATTATCCCATCCCATACACCCCCCATTGTTAAACACTATAAACACTACATACAACCCAATCCTGTATCACAAAACAATCATACAAAAACCATCCTACACACATAACTCTAACAATTCTCTAGCTGAGAATTTTAAATACCTCTCCCTAAACTGCAAACCACAGGATTTCATAGGATGACTAAAGTGGAATAATAACAGTGTAGTGCGGAAATGGCAAAAAAATCATGTATCTAGGTCGATACTGTAGTCAGAACAGGAAGGTATTTTTGGATCTCTTGTCAGGCTGAAATAATAATAATAATAATAATAATAATAATAATAATAATAATAATAATAATAATATCCCACCTCTCCCCATGGATCGAGGGGGTACCACAACAATACATTAAAAACATTAAAAGCATTAAAACATAACCAAATGAATAATATGAATTTCCACAATCAGTTCTAACTGAATGATTTCACACACTGTGAGTTTTTAAGGCAGACCAAATGCTGCAGAATGCAAATACAGGGAAAAAATGTAAAAATCCAGTAATTCCTCTTTATGGGTTTAGCCCTAAGGCATTGCCTTTGTTGTGCGAACTCAACACAAAGGTCTTGATTTACTCCACCTTGATTAGATCCTAGACCTACTTGATTGGATTTGACCTCCTGTCTTCTCCCCAATCTGCATAAGAACAGAAGGAAATCTCCTGGAGCTTTAGCATGGCTTGTTGTGTAGTCCTGGTTGTGTGACTCCAAGTGGTGTGTGACTTACGGGCAGCCCGAAGGCGAGAGCCAAAATAGTTTAATAGTTTTGAGTGTTGAACTAGGAGGCCAGGGTTCAAATCTTTGATCGGGCAGGGAAACCCCCTGGGTGAGCCTGGGTGGGTCACACTCTCTCAGCCTCAAAGGACGGCCAGGGCAACCCTCCCTCTCAACCATTTTTGCCAAGAAAAACACATATTTTGCTTTAGGGTTGGAATAAGTTAGGCGTGACTTGAAGCTATCAAGGGGTTTCTTGTCAGAACCGGAAGAGACCACGACAGACATCAAGTCCAGCTCCTAATTAGCACTCTGCCCATGATCAGAAGCACTCTGAATCTGACATGCTTTCTGCCACAGAATTTTTCCTCCCCAGAATTTTAAAAATAGAGACAAAATCACACTGTACAGTCAAGGTCTCTGTATCTGCGGATCGGATTCAACCAACCACAGCTCGAAAATATTTTTAAAAAATCCAAATTTTATATAAGGGTGCTACACCATTGCACACAACAGGACTTGAGCATCCACAAAACTTTGGTATCCAAAGCAAAGCCTAGTGGATACCAAGGGCCCGCTGTAAATTTTAAAGGGAATTTTCATTCAACTTCCTCTTTTTTAAAACTTTTGCAGTCATATCCTTTCAGCCGTACTTGTTTTACAGGCGGCAAGGCGCCTCAAGTCCTTAATTATTGTTCCTCCCCTGCACTGAGGCTGAACAAAAGAATCTGGTGCTAAAAGAGAAATTTTTCTCTTATGCAAGCCCTCTGTTGAATTTTTAAGCCAGACCGAACTCCCTGGTTTCATGCAGCCATTGCCCTGACTTGCTTAAATTAAAATTATCCCCCAAGATTGTTGCTCTAGCAGCTCGAGAGGCGAAAGGAGCAAAACCTTTTTTTTGGTCTGACCAAACGAGATGCTCCAATGTTAGGACGGGACTTGGGCACCTATGCATTTTAAAGACAGTTTCAGTTGCCAAACAGCATTGCAAGACCGGTTGGTGAACCAGCCGTTCCCAGCTGCAGAAATGCATCACACCCAAGACAAAATTAAGCTCCAGGCGCCTTTCAGTCCAGGGAACATTTCCCTCCGGTGCGCTTCCACGATGGAGCATGAGTCTCCATTTTGTAGAAGCATGAACCAAAGTCTCAATTTCTCTTCTCCTCCCATGGAGGAACCAGGTTGGACAATTTGTGGCCCTACAAAGATGGTCGTTGGGACAATAACTCCCATCAGTCTCAGTCTGCATGGCCGACGGTCATGGATGATGGGCGTTGCAGCTGCTAGGAGGTTTCCAATTCCTACCAATTCTCAATGCCTAAGCTGGATGGGCAAACCGGTGTGATGTACGTATTCATAGGCTGAGCGACAAGAGCTGGAATGGGGTAGTGGTTTGACTCTTGGACTAGAATTCCGAGAGCCCAGAGTTCGAATTCCCTCTCAGCCACACTTTCTCAGCCTCAGAGGAAGGCAATGGGAACCCCTCATCTAAAAAAATCCTGCTCAGAAAACTGAGTCAGCATGGTGCTGTGATTTGATGGGCAATCCAGATTCAGATCCCTGCTCAGCCATGGAAACCCACTGGGCGACCTTGAGCAAGTCACACTCTCTCAGCCTCAGAGGAAGGGAAAGACAAAAAACCCGTATAACTAAATCTGGCCAGGTTTGAGCCCACACTCAACCCATTAGCTAACCTTGGGCAAGTCACTCTCTCTCAGAAGAAGATAAAGTAAACTCCTTCGAAGAAATCTTGCAAAAAAAAGCAAAACCCAAGAAAGTGTTGCCATAAGACAAAGTCAGCTTGAAAAGATATAACATGGTATGGCCGTTTGAGTGTTGTACTAAAATACTCGGAGGCCAGAGTTCAAATCCTGCCCTTGGCTACCCACTGTGTGGTCTTAAGCAAGTCACATTCTCCCCACCACAGACAAGCCTCTCCCGAACCCCACGATTGGTTTGCCTTAGGGACACCATAAAGTCAGAAATGACCTAAACGCACTCAGCCACAAACCACATTCTGGAGTAACAAAAATGCAAGCAAATAACACAAGTTGATCATGTCAGAAGTTTGCTTCCCTCTGCTGGTTTTCTTTCAAAAAACACCACTGAACATTTTTGAAATCTTAAGTCAAGAGATTTCTTTGGACACTGTTTTATCCTGATCCTTTTTTCCTACAAAAAAACCTTTCTATAGGTACTGAGACATGTCACCCTAGCTCTGCTTTTCTTGAGAAAGAGGGGGGTCACACCATCACTGCCCAGTTTGGTCTTAGAAGGAGCTCCAGTGCCCACCCACCCCATATGGGTTTACATTGAGAAACCTGGCCATCCAATGAACGACAGACATCTGCTTAGGGGGAAGAAACTCTGCCCACCCACCTCTGTGTCTGTGTGGGTGTGTGTGCCTTCATGTCGCTTGTGGGGACCCCAAAAGGGGTTTTCTTACACAAGGAATACCCAGAAATGGTTCTGCCACTTCCCTCCTCTGACATATAGCTTACAGCACCTGGTATTCATTGGTGGTCTCCCATCCAAGTACTAACCAGGGCCAAACCTGCTTAGTTCCCAATATCAGACAGGATCCAGTACCTCTAGGGTATCCTTGGGTGTGCCTTTAAATTGCCTGTCGACTTATGGCAGCCCCATGCATTTCATAGGGCTTTCTTAGGCAAGGAATACTCAAAAGTGGTCTTGCCAGTTACTCCCTCTGAAATAGAGCCTCCAGGACCTGGTACTCCTTGGGGGTCTCCCATCCAACTACCAACCAAGGCTGACCCTGCTTAGCTTCCAAGATCAGACAGGATCTGGTGCCTTCAGGGCATCACAAAAGGAACCTAGCAACCCTATCTTAACAACATCCTCTCTTTTCTTACAGTATTATTGTTAATTCCCACCCCTCCCAGGCATCTTGCTTATACCTCCTGCTAAGCCCCCAAAATGCTAATTGGATCGACTGCATTGCTGGCCACCAAAAGGCAATTCATTTTCAAACAGGGGTCACGTTGTTTGGCTTTGGGCAAAGAGTATGTCATAGCTGAGACTTAGGGCCTTTCCGCCCTACACAGTTATAGTGCTATTATTCCACTTTCAACCTCCTACGGAATCCTGGGGTTTGCAGTTTAGGGAGGGGCATTGAGAATTCCCAGCCAGAGAGCTCTTGGGCCTCAGGAAACTACAAAGCCCAGAATTCCACAGGAGGCTGAAAGGGGAATCATACCATGATAACTGTGTAGGGCGGAAAGGACCTTAGGCAACCCAGGGGGCACTTCAGGAGGGTTTTTGCCCTTTGGCCGTAAAAAATCATGATGCAAGCGGGGAGAATGGAGAGCTCTGGTTGGAGTTACAGCCCACCGACAACAGAGAATAGTAACAGAAAACTAACCAGGGCTGACCCTGCTTCGCTTCCAAGATCAGAGGGGCTCCAGTGCCTTTACCTGGCAGATGCTTTACCTCTCCTCCAGAGTAGACACACCTAGGCTGCCACTGGGCGGCATAATAGGGGGAAAACATTTAGCAACCTAAAAGATGAGCAATCTTTTCCGCAAATCCCTGGAAACGGCAAAGAAAAATATGTGCGTGTTTGTGCATACCTATATATGTGTGTGCATAACAGGAGGAAAATGTTTAGCAACCTAAAAAATTGAGCAATCTTTTTTTGCAAATGCCTGGAATTGCAAAGAATTGCAAAGAAACTGCAATGTCTTCCTCTGAGTTGCAGAGAAAAATATGTGTATGCCTATGTACACATATGTGTGTGCATGGATATACATGTGTGTCCATGGATATACATTGTGTCCATGGATATACATGTGTGTCCATGTATATACATTGGACATTGTGTCCATGTATATACATGTGTCCATGTATATACGTGTGTGTCCATGGATATACGTGTGTGTCCATGGATATACGTGTCCGTGTATATACGCGCGTGTGTGTGTATATACACATGTGTGCGTGTATATACACGTGTGTGCGTGTATATACATGTGCGTGCATGTGTACATATATGTCTGCATGCATGTGTGCGTGTATACACACACGTACATAAATATACACATCTTTCTTTGTAATTTCCAGGCATTTTCAACAGATTGCTCATTTTTAGGTTGCTAAACCTACATATATATATTATACAGACACAACCACATATATATATATATATATATATATATATATATACACCTATAGATACACACACACACTTTTATACATAGATAGATAAATATCCTAATTGCGGTTTCTTTTCTTAGGGATGGAAAAGGACCTTCCTGACACAGAGCTGACACGTCACCCCCCCAAAAATGTTCTGCCCCCTCCTAAGCCACACTTACCTGTGAATAAACTCCACTGAAACCCCCCCCGGGGGTCTCACTCCTGAGTAAAGACCTCCATTCCCTCCCGATTTCGAAAAATCGAAAAAAACCGACACTCACCTCGCTCGGGAAGCAACAGCTGGGCTTCCTCGCTTCCTCCCAAAGCAGAAGATGGAGGGAGCGCGCCTTTTTTCCTCTTTCTGCTGCGTGCAATTAAAATAATAGAGCGCTTAATTCGGTTTCAGGGCCAATCGGGGCGGATCGCGCGCTGCAAAGCAGGGAAAGGGCGTCAATATATATTTATCAATGCTAAATAAGCCGCCAACCAGAGCCGATCCGCTCTGACTTCAGCTGGCGCCAAAAAGCGACTTTCTTCTTTCTTTGGAGTTTGGCGGGAAAAGAGCCGCCCGGCGTCCGTCGGCTCCTGATTGGCCGCCGGTGGCGGGAAATGGGGGAAGGGGCGTGGCTTCGCCCGCGCGGCTTCTTCGCCGTTCATTCATCGCTCGCTCGCCTCCCTTCCCTTCTCTTTGCGCATGCGCCACAAGAAATCTACCTTTATTTAGCAAATAAAGGAGGCGAGGAAGGGGAGAAAATGGCAAACGTGGCTGCAGAAAACAATGACAACTCCCAGAATCCCCGGTATTGTGGGGTCAGGAGTCCCATCATCCCCACCACCCCTATTGTAAAGATGCACTTATATTACAAAACACATCCATTCATTTGCTTTTTTTGCATATATAAAGGAAAAGGCAACAGCAGAGGAATAATATTGCCATCTATTAAAGAAAAGAGGGGGAGCAGGAGAGCCAAAGATGGGGAAAAGGAACTTTTCAGAGCTCTGAGTTAAACCCACGCTGGAGGAGCCACATTCGGCCCTGCGGAAATCTGTCACTGCGGCCCTTTCCGCACTACCCTGTTATAGCGCGATTATCCCACTTCCAACCTCCTATGGAACCCTGGGATTTGCAGTTTAGGGAGGGGCCTTTAGGGTTCCCGGCCAGAGAGCTCTTGGGCCTCGGGAAACTACAAACCCCAGAATTCCCCAGGAGGTTTTAAGAGGCAGGATAGAAGTAAATATTATTATTATTATTATTATTATTATTATTATTATTATTATTATTATTAGCACTATAATAGTGGATTGTGGAAATGGCCTTAGCCCAACATAAAAGCTATAACAGGCAGATACGGCCGTCATCAGAGTGTCCTAGGGATGGAAGAGACCTCCAAAGGTCATCCAGTCCAACCCGCTTCTGCCACGCAGGAGGGGACGATCAAAGCATGCCCGACCGACGGCCATCTAAAGCCTCTTTAAAAGCCCCCAGAGAAAGACTCCGCCACAATCCCAGGCAGAAGATTCATAAACTGCCTGTTTTTTTTTTTACTGCCTTCCTCATGTTCAGGTGGAATCTCTTTTCCCGAAGTTTGAAGCCAGTATTGAGGTCAAGGGAAGTAATAATACCAATTTATACTGCTTTGGTTAGACCTCACCTGGAATCCTGTGTCCAGTTCTGGGCAACACACAGTTCACGAAGGGTAAGCTGGAGCGTGTCCAGAGGAGGGCGACCAAAAGGGTGGAGGGTCTGGAAGCCATGAATCCCTGGGGAGCTGGGGGTGTTTAGCCTGCAGAAGAGGAGGTCGAGAAGGGGCATGATAGCCATGCTTAAATATTCTGAAGGGATGTCATATTGAAGACGGAGCCAGCTTGTTTTCTGCTATTCCCGAGACTTGGATATGGAGCAATGGCTTCAAACGTCAGGAAAAGAGATTGCACCTAAACATAAGGAAGATCTTCCCGATGCTAAAAGCCGTTCGACGGTGGCATACGTGGCTTGGGAGTGCGGTGGAGTCTCCTTCTTTTAAACAGAGGCTAGACGGCCATTTGCTGGGGGTGCTTTGAGTGTTTGTTCCTGCAAGTTTAGTACTTGCGGTCTCTTCCAACTCTACATTTCTATGATGCGTTCTTTCATTCCGTAATGCTAAGGAGAACCCACCACAGGGTTTTGTGGGGCTGAGAGTGTGTGGCGCACCCAAGGTGGGGAGTTCAACTCTGGATTCCAAAGTCCTAGTCCAACCACTATACCACATAGAATTATAGAAATGTAGAGTTGGAAGAGACCCCAGGGGTCATCTAGTCCAACCCCCTGCCATGCAGGAACACCCTCAAAGCACTCCCAACAGATGGCCATCCAGTCTCTGCTTAAAAACCTTCAAAGAAGGAGGAGACTCCACCAGGGTCCATGGAGGCAGCTGATTCCACTGCTGGACAGCTCTGACCGTCAGGAAGTTCTTCCTGAGGTTGAGGAAGAATCTCCTTCCCTGCAGCTTGAATCCATTGCTCCTTGTCCTGGTCTCTGGAGCAGCAGAAAACAAGTTCACTCCATCTCCCACATTACATCCCTTCAAATATTTAAACATGGCTATCATGTCCCCTCTTAACCTTCCCTTCTGCAGACTAAACATCCCCAGCTCTCTAAGTCTATCCTCATAGGGCTTCATGGCTTCCAGTCCCCTCACCATTTTGGTCACCCTCCTCTGGACTTGACCACGTCCTTCCTGAACTGGGGTACCCAGAACTGGACACAGGATTCAAGATGAGGTCTAACCAAAGCAGAGTAGAGTGGTACCAGTACCTCCCTCGATCTAGACCCCAGACTCCTATTGATTGGTTCTCTTCTTGGGGAAAATGTGGATTTAGAAAAGCATCTGAGAGCCTCAGCCGAGGTACCTGGAATTAAAGGAATGACTATCTGGAAGGCTTCAGGTGAGTGATGTCACAAAGGCTTTGACGTCATCTCAAGACGCCAACCCTGCAGACAGAGATCTCCTGGTGGGATTCCAGAGGCCTGGACCAAAGGGTTCCTGAGCTCCTTGATGTCGGTGGTGAAGTCCATCGAGCTGGTGGTCCCGATGGAGGTGTACTTGGCCGGCTCGGACGTCGAGGGGCAGCTGGTCTTGACCCTCCACAGCACCTTGGTGGACCCTCTGGTGAAGGTGGAGCTGATTGGCCGTGGCTACCTGGAGTGGGTTGAAGAAGCCGACGTGGCCAAAGACTACAGCCAGCGGGGGACCTGCGTCAACAAGGCTGATTACGTCCACAAGACCAAGACGTTCAAGATAGAACGTGAGGGGCAAACTGGGGATGATGGGGAGGGTGGTTGCATGGCTTCCCAATTGTAACTATGCAGTTAAGCCATGGAGATGTAGCATGGCATAGTGGTTTGAGCATTGGACTACGACCCAGGAGACCAGGGTTCAAATCCCAGCTCAGCCATGGAAATCCATTGTGTGTCCTTGGGCATGTCACACATTCTCAGCCTCAGAAAACGCTGTGATAGCGGTCGATGTTTTGAAGCTTTACGTATGCATAGTTACATTGCAGAAACGGAAAAATATCATAGAATCATAGAGTTGGGTAGCATTTTTCACTGTCAAACTGCTCTTACCATCATGAAGTTCTTCCTAATGTTTAGATGGAATCTCTCTTCCTATAGTTCGAATCCATTGCTCCATGTCCTAGTCTCAGGAGCAGCAGAAAACAGGCTTGCTCCATCATCCATATGACATCCCTCCAAATATTTAAACATGGCTATCATGTCACCTCTTCACCTTCTCTCCTCCAGGACGAATTTCCCCAGCTCCCTAAGCCTCTCCTCACAGGGCTCCATAGTTTCCAGGCCCTTTCCCATCTATGACATCCCCCTTTCTTTCTGGCATGCAGGGAACTGGCTGGGACCCGGAGTTCATACATTTGATTTCCACTTCATCTTGCCTCCCCGGATCCCATCGACTTTCACCAGCCGCGTTGGCCGGATTTCCTACTTCCTCCAAGCTCTTTGCGCAACACGAGAGCTCATCCTGCGGAAAGAAAAGAAGTATCTCCTGGTCCAAGGGACCTCCGTCTTCAGCCAAGACACTGTGGAATCAGAGGTGAGCCTTTATGAAGTCTCAGCTGACCAAATGCTGAAGGCCGGGGTTCTGTTTTGATCCTCTTCATGTTGGCAGGCAATGGCTTGCATGTCAGTGGAGCAGTGAATCCACCCCAGGTTTTAGACAAGACTTAAAGCGAGCTACCCAATCCATAGGCCCACAATTCCCCACCCCAATGTAGTGTATTCATGGGGGGAGTAATTTAAGCAATTGGTAGCTTAATTGAGGGAGCTAAATATCCTAAAAGCACCAGATCCTGTCTGATCTTGGAAGCTCAGCAGGGTCAGCTGTGGTTAGTACTTGGATGGGAAACCATCAATGGATACCAGGTACTGGAAGCTCCATTCCAGAGGAAGAAACTGGCAAAAGCACTCCTCATAAGGCATGGCTTCCAGACCCTTCACCCTTTTGGCTGCCCTCCTCTTGACACCTTCCAGCTTGTCCATATCCTTTTGAATTGTGGTGCCCAGAACTGGACAGAGTATTTCAGGGGAGGTCTAACCAAAGCAGAATAGAGTGACATTATTACCTCCCTTGATCTCGACACCACGCTCCTATTGATGCAGTCTAGAATTGCATTGGCTTATTTAAGTGAGGGTAAACTACTTTTGCACTTTGAATTCAGTTTGCAGCAACTGAGACAAGCTGAGGACAAAGGTGGGAGGACACAGAAAAACTGGGGCATTTTAAAGCGTCTGAAAAAAAGTGAGACTGTAGAGGATGGACTGGGTTGCTGGAGGATATGCTTCCAACCTTCATGATTTGTGGGTCGTTTTCTCTCTTCGACTCCTTTCCAGTACCCTCTGGTGGTGGAGGTCCGGAAAGTCCTCCTGTACAACTGCTGCTTCCAAAGAGCTCCCATCACCGTCCGCCTCTCCCTGGACAAGAGCATCTATGCCCCCGGGGACGACATCGCTTTCACGACGGAGATCACCAACGAGACGGGCAAGTCCATCAAGAAAGTGGTCTTCGCCCTCTACTCAGTGGTCCTCTACAAGGCCTTCAACCTCCGGGCCGAGCGGCGGACGCTGGAGCAGCGGGAGGAGATGGTGCGCCTGGAATCCCACGTGGCCCAGAGCCCTAGCGAGGTCACCAAGATCCACAGCATCATCTCCCTGCCCAAGGTCATGCCCATCAGCTCCTCCCGGAAGTCCGACGACATCATGGAGGTGGGCTACGAGCTAACAGGGACGGTCCACTTCCCCTGGTGCATGAGCACGGTGGCGGCCAAGATCCCCATCGTCATCCGGAATGATGCCGCCCAACCTACGGAGTAAAAGAACACGAGGCTGTCGGCTCAAATAACTTTTTTAAAAAAGAAAGAAAAAGAAATATCAGAGATGTTCATAACTTCCGTGTGGGTCGTCGTCTTCCTTCGTCCTCCTCCTCCTCCTAGTTATCTCTTACCCTTTTTCCCCAGTCTGAGACTCAGAGGCTCACAAAGCTTAAAAAATTCACACCATACATGCAGGGAAGTGTAATTAAATTCTCAGTAAAAATAAAACCACTTGCAAATATTGGAAAGAAACTAGAAAATAAATAGTACAGTCCATTCTGAAAGGCCCTTTTCCTCTGAATAACCAGCGCCCAAAGACTTAAAAAACCCAGAAATTCTTCCCTGCCCAATGGATAGCAAGGAAAGCGCCTGCCTAAACAGGTCTAGGAATTCCAGAAACTGGGGGCAGCCACGGAGAAGGCCCCATCTCACATTTTTCCACCCGTGCGTTGACCATGTGGCAAAATGCAACAAAATCCACACTCTACAAAACCAAGGATGCTTTTATTGGCCCAGCACAAAATACTTCAAGCCAGCTTTTGAAACTTCACTGGCTTCTTCGTTAGGCAAAGGGCATCCACCGCTGCAAGCGACAGAACTCTGTTCTCCCTACTGATTGGGGCACAGCAGACTGATGTTTTCCACCCCACTCCAGGCAGCGATCTCCAGTCCGAGGAGGAACTGCAACAAGGATCCTGCTTCTAACTGTCGCATCCGAATTTGCTGGTGGAAGGGGGAAAAAATCAGCCCGCTGCAATCCTAATGGATAGGAGAACAGACCGTTGTTTGCAGCAGCTTCTGCCAGAGGGAAGGCAGGACTGAAGGGAGGTACCAAGAGACATATGGAGGGAAGTGTATATGTGTATACAGACATACCTAGGGATCTGATATTAAACCCAAGTGCCCTTGGTTTGGACTACAAAGCCTGCCAGCCCAGGAAGCATGGACAATGGTCCTGCATGATGGGAACTCTAGTCCAGCATGTCTGGGGGATCCTAAGTTCCCTGGCTCTGTATTACGACTGTAACGTCTTTGACAAAACAGAGCCTTCCCCCTTACCGGTTCACCAAGAACAAGCTCAACAATAATGGCAACTCAGCAAATATTCTCTGCAACAAAAACACAATTTTGGGGTTAAGCCAGTCATTCTCAAGACTTTTGATCCTTTGGCCTCCTTTATACCTACACAAGGATGTTGCCTCTGCCCCACTCCATGTTGTACCCCCCAAGTCCTATTCTACACCCCTCTCTCTCTCTCCGTCCCCTATCTCTCCCACAGGCCCCTTGTGCCATACGTGACGTCCATGTTAATGCTGAGTTCTCACAGTTGCTATAAGGCATGCGCCTACTGCGCCAATGACAGAACATTTGGAGAAGCTGAGTGGGAAAAGCATTGATTTTTGCTAAGTTTGAGGTTGGAAGACAGCGTAAGAAGGGAATCCACTGCATTGCTCTTTTACAGAGACCAGTCAATCCCCAGCAGTACACACACACACCCAGACTGGCTCTTCTTTTTCACATTCGCTGTACTTGCAAGCTGATTTTTCTTGTGCCCACCTGGAACAACAGTCACACATCCCCACAAGGACTCACCCCACAGTTCAAGCACAAGTGGGTTAAATCCTTGGGACCCAACGCTCAAATTAACACACACATACACCCCAGAGATGGATGGTTTCCATGTCAGTAGGGCAGGGAATCCAGGCCAGGTTTTTCAGGAGCTCTCCAAGGTGCTGAACTCTATTCCTAACTAGGAACGAACGGCACTGTTAAAGCCAGCCAAAACCTGGAATGGATTGACGGTCCCACTGACGTGGGCGCCGCCGGCTGTCACACACCCCATTCATCCCACCCATTGGTTCTCCCAGCTTGATGTTCTCTGGGTTCGCGCATGGGCTCCCTCTACTGGACACATGCGGGACAGGTCCCCTCTCACCTAGTTCTGGAGTTGAGATCACCCAGCCCAGCTTTGGCAGGACGTTGGTGGGGCTGGGAACTCCCGGCCTTGTGCTGCTGTTTGGGTTTTGCAACCTCCGCCTTCATGCTGCTTCCCGATTGGGCAAAGGCGGGAGAGGCAAGACTGGAGCCTCGCATTTTGGCTTCCACCCACTCCATGTGTAGCAATAACCTTGATTAA
This sequence comes from Ctenosaura bakeri, assembly GCA_948474755.1. Classification (NCBI taxonomy): domain Eukaryota; kingdom Metazoa; phylum Chordata; class Lepidosauria; order Squamata; family Iguanidae; genus Ctenosaura; species Ctenosaura bakeri. The sequence goes on from CAOLHI010002238.1 coordinate 197,710, forward strand.
CAGGTGCAAGCGAGTCACAGTTGCACAGGTATCTCCAGGAGCTGGGAGAGGATTGCAAGAAAAGAGAAGAGCAGGTAAGATCTATCCGGGATTGGAAAAAGCTGGGTTATTTTTTTTTTAATTAACTGTCCTTAGGAAGTTTATAAGTATGTGCTTATCCCAGGAGATGAGATGGAAAATCAGAGACTTGAAATGTTCCAGTTTGTGACTACACCCTCTTCCACAATTATTCCATTTAACTGCCATGGGTGCATCTTATGAGATCCTGGGATTTGTCGTTCGACAAGACTCTAGAACCCTTTGCAGAGAATTCTAAGCATTTCAGGAAACTGCAAAGCAATATTTCTGGTGGGCAGATGGCTGTTTATAGTAAGAAAAAGTCTGTAGAGGTACATATGAGGAGAAAGCCAGTGTGGTCTAGTTGTTTGAGCACTGGACTCCAACCCTGGGTGACCTTGGGCATGCCACATACTCTCAGCCCCAGAAAACCCCATGGACAGCTTAGGGTTGCCGTAAGTCAGAAACGATTTGGAGGCACACAATAACAACAATATACGAGGGACACATACCATGTTATCGATAACTTTCTCCATTGTTGTGACTCCTTTTGGTGGTTTGGATTTGCCACCTTAATTTCTCCACGAGTCCAAACTCTATCAAGCCAGTTTGAGAAGGAAATTTGATCTCCTGTCCTCCTGCCTTTAAAAAACCAGTGACAGAGGACTGGATTGTTAAGGTTGCTGAATTATCCCAAATTAACATGAGTTTTTAAAAGACAAAACCATTGAAGATTTCTCAAAAGGCCTGAATCCATTTATGGCCTTTTTGTGCCGTAAGAATCCAAACAATGCAATAATTTTGTGGGTACGGCTTTCAGTAGCTTTGCTCAGCCCGATCTGCAATATAGAATAAATCTACAACAATCTGCAACAAGTCTTTATGTTGTAGCCTTTTTTAAACATTTCTGTGCAAACATCAAACAGGAGGCGTGCCTCACATAAATATATTTGCTAGTTTGTTATTCCAGATAGAAATTCTAATACTCCCTTTCAGGATATGGAAGACCCTTTCTTAATAGTTATAAAAATATTTTAATTCATTTTTAATATATATTAATTCTTTTTTAAAAAAAGAGGAAACTACAAATCCCAGGTTTCTATAGGATGCAGCCAGGGCGGTTAAAGTGGAAATCAAAGTGCTATAAGCAAGTACAGTGAAAGAGGTCTACAACTCAGAGAACCTCCCAGTCAATACAACCAGTGAAGGTTGGGGCATGCTGGGAGCTGTAGTCCAAAACCAAAACTTTCCCAAGGTCTCTGCACCTCAATAGGGCTGATTTGCTGAAAGTCAGCCTACCTGGACACAGTCTGCAGGTTGTCGGAGTGGGTAAACACTTGATTTCTTTGGAAAGCATTTACCAACGTTTGCAAATTGCTTTGATATCCTGAGACGTTTTAAAAAAAAAATCTCAAACTGTGACAGATCCATCCATCCAGTCTCAAGGCTTTTGAATATTCATTACCTGAAAAGCTGGGTTTGGATTCCATCCTCTTCACGCCGTGTTTTAACACCTGTACGGCAAACAGGTACAACCTGGTCCTCTCCATACCAGGAGGAGCTGCACCTGTAGAGTTCGGCCTGGGAGGATCTGGAAAAAAAAAAATCCTTTTCAGTTTGTTTCTGCTAAGGACTGAGCCAAACTCTACAAAGCCCTTCATAGTTGGGACGGAACAAACCCAAGGCTTGACAGATTTGAACGTGGCAGGGACCAAAACCAAGGTATTTTTTTTTCTTCCTTTTGTCTGACTTCTGTGCATGTGTACCGGTTTGGAAGAAACGCCAACAGAGATTCTCCAGGGATTAGAAAAAGAATGACCCTGGAAGTCTTACCTAGACATGTCAGGAATTGAATCTTGGACATTTTGCAAGCAATGGAAGTGTTCCACCAAATTGCTATGTGCCTTGGTGGCAATTTCTTCTATTTAGCCTCGATTTGGGAGGGACAGTCCCGATTAACCCTCTGCCATCCCACTTTTCCAGCTGTCTTTTAAAATGTCCCAGTTTCCCTCTCCTCCTCCCACTTTTCCCCTTGGTCCTCAGCTCATTTCAGTTGCTGTAAACTGAGTTCAGAGAGTAAACAGAGTTTGGCACTTAACTTGGTGGGAAGAGAGGAGGGAAGTAGGGGAACCTCCTCCTTCCCAGAGACCTTAAAGGCCATCCAGTCCAACCCCATTCTGCCATGCAGGGACACACACTCAAACCACCCCCAGCAGATGGCCATCCAGCTTCTATTTAAAAACTTCCAAAAAAGGAGACTTCAACACATTTCCAGGCAGAATATTCCACTATCAAATGACTCTTAACATCACAAAGTTCTTCTTGCTATTTGGCTGCAATCTTTTCCTGTTTTTTGAATCCACTGCTCCATGTCCTCATCTCTGGAGCAGCAGAAAACAAGCTTGCTCCATCTTCAGCATGACATCCCTTATCTCTGCCCTTCTTAACATGAGGTGCTCAGAACTCAATGCAGTACTCCAAATGAGGGCTGACTATTGCAGAATATAGTGGGACTACAGCTTTTCCTTGATTGGAAACCACAGTTCTGCTAATGCAGGCTGAAATCATATTTGCCTTGTTTGCTGTAGCATCATAGTACAACCGCAGGTTCCTTCTTTTTGTCCCACTATTTTCCCAGACATGTCTGGTGGGGACAAGGCCTTCTCAGTGGCTGCTCCCAGACCCTGCATTTAACTTCCAGTTCCTGCCTGGTGTTTGGTATCCAACTATAAAACTTTGACCAAGATCCTGTAACAATGGAATGGTGATTCCAAGCTCGGCTGTACTGAATTCTATCCCAGATCTGTGTGTTCACCATGAGAGCAGCACAAGCGAACTCTATTTTTATTCCTAAAATCAGGATGCTGCTGTGAACTTTAAGGGAGTGGAAAGAACAAACCTGTGCATGCTCAGAGGTAGGCTTTCCTTCAAACCAGAGCTGGCAGATACTTCCCAAAAGGGCTGGGAGTTTCAGAGAATCAGAGGCCCCCAGAAAGTCATTTTTCACAGTACGTTCTAGGATGAAGTAGCAGCCACAGAGAGAATTCCTTTTGTTACTTATTATTAAACTAAATTATACAGCACTGTATAAGCACAAGGTGCTTCTCTAACAACAGGATTGGCAGGTTAATGTCTTCTTAGGGCTTTGTTGTTACCTGCTGTCAGCTTTTTGGCAACCCTATGAATCAGAGATCTCCAAGTCATCCTATCATCCATCCACAGCTTTGCTCTGGTCTTCCCAATTCAGGGCAGCCATGCCTTCCTTGATTGTGGTCTATTCACCTATAATGCAGTCGCCTTCTATTCTTGCTGCCTTCCACCTCACCTCACCTGTATGAGTCTCAGATATACCTTTTAGTCCTGAGTGTGTGTCCCTGCATGGCAGAATGGGGTTGGACTGGATGGCCTTTAGGGTCTCTGGGAAGAAGAAGGTTCCCCTACTTCCTCTCCTCTCCCGGCCAGCGTTCCAGCGTGCCACACATTTCCCCAAGATATTGCATTTCATTCCCACTCTATTTTCTATTTGCCCCTGCCTCCTCCAGCCATTATTTCTGCCTGAGAGCGGAAAGAAGGCAAAGAAACAGTGGCAAGTGGGAGCTGCCATGTTAGTGAGACAGAGAAGTCATTTTCAGCATTGGCCAGTTTTAAAGAACTCTCCGGGGTGCTGAAACCATTCAAGAATAGATTTCAGGACCTTGGAGAGCCCCCATTAAAGCCTTTGTTAAAAGCCAAGTGGAATCATTACTGTCTCATACTTAATAATAATAATGATGATGATGATGATGATGATGATGATGATGATAGGAAAGAGGAGGAGGAGGAGGAGGAGTAAACAATTTTTCACTTCTTACCTGCCTCCCAGGGCACACTATGGATTAAAATACAGTATATAACTTGAAACACATACATCTAGATTAAAACACCGCCGCTCTCTGTTAACGTCATTTTTTACACAAACCTAAGAATATATCCATTTAGAATTCGTAGTTTGAAATCGACCGGGGAGGCCCGCTGGAAGAGACAGGACTTTGGAAAATTCAGACAGCATATTCCGCTGTCGAATCTCTTCCGGCAGGTCATTCCACAGCCTACAGGCAGCCAAGGCTCCTCGGGGTGACTGCCGTCCGTCCAGACCTGGCTGGTTTAAGTAAATGGCCTCCAGAGGACCTGAGTGTACAGAATGGATTGTACAGACGGGCGCCATCCTTGGAGCCAAACCATGCAGGGCTTTAAAGATAATAACCACTTTCTACTTTGCCTGGAAACTAATTGGCAGCCGGTGGAGTAATTTTAGTATCCATGTGATATGCTGGCTCCTTGATGTACCTGTAACCATTCTGACTGTCGTATTTTGGACCAGTTTGGAGTTTCCCAACTTTGTACAAAGGTAGCCCAATGTACAGCTCATGGCAGAAGTCCAACCTTGAGGTTACCAAAGTATCTACTATCATCTGTAGGTCTTCCAATTCTAGGAAGGGATGCAGTTGGCGTTTCAGCCAAAGCTGAAAATAAGCACTCTTGACCATAGCATCTGTGGAAGGATGGATCCAAAAGCATGTCCAGGGGTAGGCACAGCCTTTCAGTAGGGTCACAGAATTCTAGATTTGGAAAAGACCTCAGGGACCATCGAGTCCAACCCCCTGCTATGCAGGAACACCCATCAAAGCACTCCCAATGGATGGCCAGCCAGCCTCTGCTTAAAAACCTCCAAAGAAGGAGACTCAACCACACTCCGAGGCAGCAGATTCCACCGCTGGACAGCTCTGATCATCACAAAGCTCATCCTGAGGTTCAGGTGGAATCTCCTTTCCTTTTGAATCCATTGTTCCTTGTCCTGGTCTCTGGAGCAGCAGAAAACAAGCCTGCTCCCTCCTCAACATGGCATCCCTTCAAATATTTAAACATGGCTATCATGTCCCCTCTTAACCTTTTCTTCTGCAGACTAAACATACCCAGCTCCCTAAGGTATTCTTCATAGGGCTTCATGGCTTCCAGACCCTCCACTATTTTGGTCACCCTCCTCTGGACACGTTCCAGCTTGTCCATCCCCTTCTTGAACTGAGGGGCCCAGAACTGGACACAAAGTTCCAAATGAGGCCTAACCAATGCAGAACAGAGTGGTACCATTACCTCCCTCGATCTAGACACCATACTCCTATTGATGCAACCAAGAATCGCATTGGCTTTCTTGGCTGCCGCGTCACACTGCTGACTCATGTTCAGCTTGTGATCTACCAAGACTCCTAGATCCTTTTCACATGTACTGCTATCCAGCCATACATCCCCCATCCTATACTTATGACTTTCATTTTTTCTGCCCAAATGCAGGATCCTACATTTCTCACCATTGAAGTTCATTTTGTTAGCTTTGGCCCAGCTCTCCAATCTGTCAAGGTCGTATTGAAATTTGATCCTATCCTCTGGTGTGTTAGCAACCCCTCCCAAGAGCGCAACCCCATCCAGAACTGGTCATCACGCATCCAACCTCAGACTAGGACCTTTACTAGCAAGCACCTCTGTCTTGCCTGGATTCAGTTTCAATTTCTTTTCCTCCATCCAGCCCATGACCTTCTCCCAACGTTCATTCAGAGGAGACAGATTATCCCCACCTAAGACTGTTTTTGAAGGAAAAAGAAGTAGTAATGTTGTTCCAGCTACTAGGCATGGAAAAGAAAGAGTTATCGACCGAGAAACAGCGATTAGGACACAAACATCTTGCCCTTGACAGCCTAATTAATACTTGTGGTCAGAGGAGAACCCATGATCTCCATGAACGTTTGTCATGGTTTCAGGTGGGAGTCACTCTTTGCTACACAGCATTCCTATAAGTTATTTTTGTTTCCCTCGGACTTCTTTTGCAGTTGCGTTGGATTCCACCATGGCCGCTCATCCTGAAGGAGACAGCCAAGGGGCCCCAAAGAAAGAGGTAAGTTGTTTTGGATCTGCCCAGTTGGAGCTTTAGGAAGGACGCAGTTCCAACTGAATGCTCCTCAGCCGGGACTTGACACAGGCAGGCGGTAGCAAAGCAAAGGCATAACTCATTTGCCTTGGATAACCAGTTGCTTTTAGTAGTCACAAGCCTGTAACAGCCATGGTGGTAATTGCTACTTTCCAGAGGGATGCAAGTGGTTTTGTTATTCAAGACTGGGGGTGAGTGGCTGTTGACAAAGGAAAGTCACAGGGCCTCTTCTAATTGTTATGATTCCATCTCCTCCATCCCATCAGAACATCTTGACTCGGATAACCAGCCTCCCTTTGATCAGCTCTGCCTACGACCTTTGCACTTCCTTGTACAACTATGCCAAACATACCTTCCCGTACGTCAATGCCGTCTGCAATGTGGCTGAGATGGTGACAGCCGTGGTGGTCGGGAGTGCCGTGGGGGGAGCCCAACCGATCCTCAACCGCCTCGAGCCCCAGGGTGAGCGCAAAACCATCGTCAGGGCTAAAGGTTACGCGCTGAGATGTTGTGCTTGTGAAGACCAGCCAAGTTTCTAGTCCTCATGAGAGATCAGGCCTGCAAATCGTGCATGGAGTATCTTATATTCACATCTGCCATCCTTCGCTGCAGTGGAAATCTATCCCCGGGGCTCTCAAAGTTTTGTCGTCCTTCCTTGCTTTTGGGGTGGCATTGGGAGATGGTTTGTGGGGCTGAGAAATGAAGCTGCGAGCAGCCCTTAGCTAGCCAGGCAGTAGCTGGTGGAGGAGAAGGTTTTTAAAGAGCTGTGCGGCTCGATCGGAGCTGCCGAGAGGGAATGTTCGTCTGGAAAAGAAGTGCCAGGGAGGGGGCAAGGGTTGAAGAAACTCGCAAATAACCAAGTTCGTGAAAGTTAAACCTGCAAATGGGGAGGGCCGACTGTATTCTGTGGGACTGTCTTGACGTGAAGCCCGCAACTTTTTTTAAAAATTGTGTTTTGTTTGGTCCTGCCCAGTGACAGCTATGAACGAGTACGCATGCAAGAGGCTAGATAAACTGGAGGAAACCATGCCCTGCCTTCATCAGCCAGCACATCAGGTAACCAGTCCTTATTGTGTATAAAATTAGGGCAGGAGTGGAGAAAATAAATAAGGAGGGCAACTGTTCTCCTCTAATACTAGAACCCACGAATATTGACAGATTAGAATACAAGCTTGATGCGTTCTTTGGGGGCCCTTTCCCACAACACAATTACAGCACATATCCTCCAACTGTACCAGAAACATTTCCTTTTAATTCAGTTTTTCAACTGCTTTTAAAATGTCCCGGTTTCTTTCTCCTCCTCTCACCTTCCCCCGTTGACCTCAGCTTATTTCAGTTGCCGCAATCTGCATTCAGAGCACAAAAGGAGTCTGGGATTCCAACTCAGGGAGAAGTGAGGAGAAGAAGTAGGGAACTCTTGCCCTTCTCAGTTAGCTCAGGCAAAAGCAAAATACTGCAGCCTCACCTTGCTTGTCTATCCCTCTTTATTAGTAACTTTTGCCATCTGGACCACACTCTGATGTTGCTTGGCCAGACGTTTGGCTCGGCCAAGTAGTCAACTCAGCTGCGGGGAGAGGAGAAGGAGCTACAGCTTGAGTTCAGCTTCAAGTTCTTGAAATTTTCTTGGGCTGAGAGTGTGTCACAAACCCAAGGTCATCCAGGGGTTCTGCAGCTGAGCAAGGAATCAAACCCTGGTCTCCAGGGTCATACTCCAACACTCAAACCATTACACTATAGTATTTAACGAGAAGGCCTTTTCTCCTTCCATCTAAGTTATCTTCTATTATTCTTTGGTCCTTCTCCTTCCAGGTCTTTGAAGAAGGGGTCACCCTGGCCAAATCGGTTGTCGGGTCCACTGTCAACACAGCCAAAGATGCCGCCAACGGGGCCAAAGAGCTTGTGGTCCACAGGGTGACCGCAGCTGTAGACCTCACAAAGGACATCATCCAGGACAGCGTCGAGCTGACCAAGTCGGTGGTGGACTCCACAGTCAACACTGCTTTGAATGCTGCCAATGAGGCCAAGGCGCTCGTGTCCCACCGGGTGGTGGACGTCATCAACATGAGCAAAGAGACGGCCAAGGAGAGCGTGGACTTGACCAAGTCGGTGGTCTCCTCCACGGTCAACACCGCCCTCCAGGCCGCCGTGGGGACAAAGGAGCTCGTGACGACCGGTCAGGTGAAGAACTGTGGGGCCGTCCAAGAAGGGATCGAAATGACCAATTTCCTAACACAGATACTGACCAGCGGAGTGGACGCCATGTTGGAGAAGACAGAGGAGATGGTAGATTATTACCTTCCTATGACAGAGGAGGAGCTGGGTAAGAAGGAAGTGTGGACTGCTCTGGGGCTATACTGATATCCTTGGGACATTTTGAAGGCAACCCCCATCACCCCCAATCACACTGACCGGGAATCATGGGAGTTGTAGTTCGACACAGATGGGAAGTGTGAGCCCATGGCAAAAGTCAGCAGTTTGTTTAAGCAGCTCTTTTACACTCAGAGCAAATTCTGCACTGGATTGTGTAATGCTATTATGGTTGACAGTTACGTGTTGCTCAAAAGGAGGACAGAGATTTGCATAATTATGACCTCACCGATCTTTCCTACGCAGTCACGTTGTTTGGCTGGAAAACATCATGTGAGGATCACACACATCCTTTATCTGACCAATGTCGGGTAATTACACCCTTCATACCAAACCCAACCTGATACAAGTTTGTGGAACTGATTGTACTCACGTGCCATCATAAACAAGAACTTCCTGCATCTAGAAAGCCAGAGAGTCAGGTAGAAAGCTAGGTTATACCCTTCCTACCCAAGTGGATAACTTATTACCGTGCCCTGTTGTTATTTACCTCTGTTATTAGATTTATATTTCACCTTTCTCCACGAATAAAGTGCAAAGTGGCTTACCATTTTAAAAAGCTGATAGAAATAAAAGGATAAAGTGAATAAAAATTTACAATAAAATTGAAAAACATGCCAATGAAAGAAAAAAAAATATAGCATCCAACCTCATTCGGGTGCAAGCAAGGTCAATTGCTAAAAATGCCTATTTGGAATATATATATATATATATATATATACCCACTGGCAGAAGGATAACAGGGAAACTTTCTGAGTCGCAGCCACTAAGAACCCCTGCAGGTAAGAGAGTTTTTCAGACAATCTCCTTATCCTGGTAGGAGGTGGTACAGAGTTGGGAAAACAACCAAATCCAAAGTTCAGCGAAAATACCCAATAAAAGCACCACTGTTTTGTGGGCTTTGGATTTTGTTGTATTTTCTTGGAAGGCCAATGTGGCTTCCCCCGAATATGAGAGTTTTTGGACTTTATTTTTTTAAAAAAAACTGCTACTACGCTCTGCTCTTTACTGCAGTTGCCAGAAAAGTCACTCCAGTCCTTGCTGACTTGTGTGTTGCTGAAAAGTTACTCCTGCTGTTACTATTGTGCCCTTGGAAAATACAGCAAAATGGCTCTCTGCTTCTCCCAAGTGGCAAATTTAGATATTGCACTGTTTTGCATTTAAGAAAAATGCAAAACACTGCAAATGCAGCAGGAGACAGCCACCTATGTGGTCCTCCCTCTTCCTCTTGCTTGCGTGTGGATGTGCCTTCACGTTGCCTGGGCCTGTCCCCTGGAAAATCACAAGGGGTCACCTCCAGGCCTTGGCTTTTAACCCCAAAATTTTAGGTCCTGGCATAGTCTTGCCTACCAAAGCCTAGAACATCATATTGTCTGTGCAAAATGGCCACGCGGTTGAGGGGGATTTCTCCCAGAGAGTACTTAACGAGAAGCGCTCTGAGCTGTGAAAGAGCACCAAAAATGTCAGAGTTTTCCCTTCTTTTTCCCCATAGCAGGGAGAAAATTGTCGAAACTATTTGCTCCGGCACACGATTCGTTCTTGAAAAGTGCAGTGGCAGAGAATTAAGCCTCTGCTAAATTTATGCACTCCCTGCCCAGTTTAATTTGAGAGCTGTCCGTTTCCACCAACTCCAATTAAGGTGGAGGAAATTTTAGAAATCCTAACTCGGTCGAATCCTTCCTGGCAATGCTTGCTTAAAACTCTGTCCTTCTGTCTTCTTGTAGCTAAGCTGGCCACAGAGGTGAAGGGGTTCGAGCCTCCGTCCGCTGAGGAGCAACAGAGGCGGCGGAACTATTTCGTCCGCCTGGGCTCCCTTTCTAGCAAAGTCCGCCAGCGAGCCTACCTCCATTCGCTGAAGAGGCTTCAGCTCATGAAGGAGAAAACTCAGGACCGGCTGTCCCAGCTCCAGCTAGTGATCAACCTGGTAAGTTCAGTTCCACTGGATCTTTCCGCTTCCCTAAACCTGTGCGTTCCAACACAGCAATTTGGTGTAATAGTTACAGCGATGGTGTTACAGCCACCATGGTGTAGTGGTTTTAGCCTTGGTGGCGCAGGGGTTAAATGCCCGTACTGCAGCCACAAGGTTGTGAGTTCGATCCTGCTGGGCTCCAGGTTGACTCAGCCTTCCATCTTTCCGCAGGTTGCTAAAACGAGTACCCAGCTTGTTGGGGGCAATTAGCTAAAAACACATTGTAAACCGCTTAGAGAGCACTTAGCTGTATAGAAATACATGCTATTTGTAATGTATAATGTATTTCATGTTGTTCACCGCCTCAATCCATGTGGAGAGGCGGGATACAAATAATTATTATTATTATTATTATTATTATTATTATTATTATTATTATTATTAGCATTGCACTATGAGCCTGGAGACCAGGGATTGATTCCCCCGATTCTCCTGCTGCAAATATGTACATCCCATCTCTTTGTTTTCCCCCATCTACCTTGACAGATTGAGCAGCTCAAACAAGGTGTGGGGCAGCGGTTCCAAGAAGCTCAGCAAAGCCTGAACCAGCTCCTGGCAGAATGGACCCAGATGCAGTCGAGAGAAGCTGCGGAAGGAGATCTGCTGCCTGAGGTACTTGTGACTCTCACCTCTGTAATGCACAAGAGAAAGCTTAGCCAGGGTACAGAAATGAGCTAAACTTTCAGACAGAGTGGAGAAACTCAGGCCCAGGATTGAATTTGGCCCTTCTGGGGTCCAAAGCAAGGCCTCTGGCCTTCCCTGACAACCCCAAGTCTTTTCCTAGAATAGAATTTTCCCATGGTTTTGAAGCTTTTCTATGGTCCCCGAGTTGGCCGGGACAGTCTCTGCCGTCCCACTTTTTCAACTGCTTTTCCAATGTCCCAGTTTCTCTCTCTGCCTCTCTTCCTTCTTTGTTCTCACTACCTTCAATTACTGCCCACTAAGTTGAAAGTCAAAAGAGTTTGCAGAGCACAAAAGCAGTTAATTTAATAAACCGAATTAACCAATTAGTCCTCCGCCATCCCACTTTACTCCGCCATTTTCAAAATCCAAATCGAAGATTGAACAGATTCTCCTGTCCTCAAACCCATTTGAATAACTTCAGTATCCCAGCTTAGAAAAATTACTGCAGCTTCCAGCATCCCCCATTATAGTTGCAGGTTTTGGGGCGGTGTAGTCCAAACAGGAAGGATAACATTTCCAAATTCCGTTCAAAATAAATATGCAATGCTTTTTCCCCATTGATAGTCTGGGGAAAACCACAACAGAAAACTCTTTTACACTGGTGATTTTGTCTTATAACCGCAGATGGAGTCGCGTGCCCTGGCCCTGCTTCGTTTCATCACTCAAGACCTGGGACCGACCTACCTGCGGCTGGTGAGTGGCATTGAAGGCCTTCCCCACAGCCTCCGTGAAAAGGTGGACCAAGCCATCTCCAACGCCCGCCAGCTCCATGCCTCTTTCACCTCGGCCACCTCCATCCAGGATTTATCCTCAAGTCTCCTGGCCCAGACTCACGAAAAAATCACCCAAGCCCGTGAATTTCTAGACACCCTGATAGAATATGTCACCCAAACCACACCGCTGAATTGGATTGTGGGGCCCTTCCAGCCTTCATCAAGCGCCACGAAGAAAGCCTCAGAGACAGAACTGGAAACATCCCAGCCTGCCAACCTGGAGACGGAAGCGGTAACTAATCTAGGTGAGCAAATATCAAAACCAGGGGCATCTCCAAAGGAGAACGTCATGGAAGCCGGATCAACAAGTTCGGCAGAAAAGGACAAAAAGACAGGGGAGATGGATGGAAGCGAAGCAAAAGAAACAGCTAGGGTCTTGGCAGGGGTTTGGTCCAACATGCCAAAGAGGGCAAGGAAGAAGATAAGCAAAGAGGTGGACGAGGAAGTGGTACCCGAGAAAGCCAGCAAAAGCGATCTCTGCCAGATGGCTGGCACTCCGGAGAAGGAGCACTGAAAGCCTTTGCAGTTAATCCAAGCGGCTTTAGCAACCTCCCAAACCACCACGTCGTCATCCCTGCAAAACCTAGTGCTTAGTTGTCTCCGCCCTTGCATTTCACAAGACTAAAAAGAAAAAAATGTGTATCGGTGGTTGGGGGGAAAATGCACATACTTGTTTTACGGAAACAGAATCAAAGAATCTTACGAGCTGGAAGGGATCACAAAGGCCATCTCTTCCAAACCCCTGCCTCTCAGAGTCAAAATATTCTTCCCAATCATAGAGCTGGAAGAGACCACAAAGGCCATCCAGTCCAACCCCCTTCTGCCATGCAGGGAAACAAAATCAAAGCACTGCCAACAGATGGCCATCCAACCTCTCTTTAAAAACCTCTAAAGAAGGAGACTCCACCACAATCCCAGGTCGTGAATTCCACTGTTGAACTGCTCTTACCATCAGGAAGTTCTTCCTAATGTTTAGATGGAATCTCTTTTCATGAAGTGTGAACCCATTGCTCCGTATCCTAGTCTCTGGAGCAGCAGAAACAGGTGGGTCATTTTTAATCTAAAAAGAGACCTTTTTTTCTGTGTAAGGACAAAGCACAGTTCCCGTTTTAATTCGGATAACAAAGAAAACTCAGCTATGAGAGAGTTGAGCCGGTGTGCAAAGGTTTACTTTGCTCAAGGACCATTCTTCCCTAGCTTTTCCTACCGGTCTTTATTTACGTTGTGCATATATTAAACAGAATTCTGATTCATTTTAGCTATTATAGGGCTGTGGATATGGTTTCTCTCCATCCTTGCTACATGACAAGGAAAGGAAGGGGGACTGGTTGACCAGACCGAAACCCACTCTTCTTGCAACCCCCAGTTTCCAGTTCTCCTCAGAAACAGAAGGGGTGACTACTGGCCGCTTGGAAAAGCCTGTTTTCAAGAAGAAATCAGATGGCAGATGGGATGAGAGGCAGCTTTTTAAAACTGCTCTGGGGGGAAATTGGAAGAGTGACTAACCTGGATCTATGCAAGGTTTCTTGAATTCTGTGTAGCTGCTTGTCTGTCTCGCACACACCCTGCTGTAAATAAAAGATGCAAATATCAACCATTTGTGTGTGATGGATGCCTGTTTTTCTTAAGGCAGAATAAATAATAATATTAACATTTAACCTTCTTGGTTTTTAATAAAAGGGCTAATTTCATCAGCAAGACAAGAAATTGGCTCATAAGGAGACAACAATTTCTCTACCTAGTTTAATACTGACTAGCACCCGGCATGAACATTTGGCAGCTATATCCAAGGGTGTAAAAGAAGGGAATTGCCCCTCCAAAGAAGAATTTCCTTCTGACACAACAAAAACAATCAAATATCTAAATAACTTCGGCGTGAGCATTTAGAGACATAGTTTTGGCATCCCGGGAAAAAGGGGAAGGCAAGGTGACCCAGGGAAGACGAACACGGGAAGTAGAGGGATTTTGGGTGTGAGTGATTTTTAATACAGGCTCAGCTTCCCTTATCTGAAATGCTTGGGACCAGAAGGTGTTCTTTTTGGGGGGGGGGTTGGATTTTGGAATACAGTACTTTTTTGATCTCCAGCGTGGTGTACTGGTTTGAGCTTTAAACTACGGCCCTGGAGACCAGGGTTTGATTCCCTGCTCAGCCGTGGAAACCCACTGCAGGACTTTCCGTTCCCGAAAATCTCATGATAGGTTTGCCTTGGGATTGCCATAAGTCAGAAAAAACTTAAACAACAATAACGTCCCCTCTTAACCCTCCTCCAGGCTAAACATCCCAGCTCCTTGTAAGGCTTTATGCTTTCTAGACCTTCGACCATTTTGGTCACCCTCCTCTGGATAGATTCCAGCTTGTCCGTCTCCATTCTGAACTGTGATGCTCAGAACTGGACACAAGAATCCAGGTGAGGCCTGACCAAAGCAGAACAGAATGGCACCATCACTTCCCAAAAATGGAGTCAGACAAGGAATAGGAATACTTGGAAGAGAGCAACAAGGTGGGATGGGTAGGGGAGAGATGTTGAGTTCATGGAGGAGGTGGCACGGATGGAAGCAAAGCATGCCACCCCTCCAGCTTACTGTTGCCTTCAAGTTTTTTTCTGACTTACGGTGACTCTATTATGGGCTTTTCTTGGCAAGCTTTGTCCAGAGGGGGTTTGCCTTTGCCTTCCTCTGAGAGGGTATGACCTGCCCAAAATCAAAACCACTATAACTATACTGACTACAGCTTAACCACACCTCCAGCCAGAGAAAACAGCAGCTGAACAGAAATGGGCTGATCAGGGATGGCAGCAAGAAAAACACTGCCAAAAATCCAGAATATTTAGGCCAGGACTGGGTGTGGATGGGTGGAAACAACTGTTACAAGGCACGGAATAGAAAGTGAAACAGCAACAGAAAAGCCCAACATTTGCTGGAATTATTGGGCAGTCTGGAGGAATCCCAGATTCTAATCCTTATGTTATCCAACAACAAAAAAACTGATTTAAATAGGAGGACAACTAATTTGGTGCATGGAAATTAGCTTTCAAGATTAATCTGGACTGTCCCTGCCAAACTGGCAATGAAATTTGTTCTGTCTGATGACTCCATGCTAAATAAAATCCATAGGGCTGCAAAAGGCTTTTTTCCACTACACACTTTCTTCAGCTGGACCAGTTTCGACCTGACAAGGAGGATGGATGAGAAGTCTCACTTTTTAACCCCACCTTATGACAGGTTGGCACAAGAAACTTACTGGCTGGATGCCAGCGATGGCTTCTTCTACGCTGGGTGGGGAGACGGGAACTGTAGTCCGACAGGTTGGGGAAGGTTTCTTTGATATGACAATTTGAGCTTCCTAGAGGAAGAGAGGGGCAAACTGGTTTAAGAGTATAGAAGAGGGAGGTACAAGGGAATTTGGCCAGAGAGAGTCATAGCATCATAGACCCCAAGGGCCATCCAGTCTAACTCCATTCTGACATGCAAGGAGACACAATCAGAGGGCCATCCAGCCTCTGTTTAAAAACCTCCAAAAAAGAAGACTCCACTACACTCCCAGGCAACAGCGTATTCCAGTGTCAAACAGCTCAAGTTCTTCCTAATTATGAGATGAAACCTCTTTTCATGGAATTTGAAGCCATTGCTCCATATCCTAGACTCTGGAGTAGCAGAAAGCAAGCTTGCCCCGTCTTCCTTTCAAATATTTAAACCTGGCCATCACGTGACCTCTTATGTGGAATCTTGCCCTTCCCGGTGTGTTATTGCTGTGTGCCTTCCAGTCATTTCTGACTCACGGCAACCCTATCGTAGGGTTTTCTCTGCAAGAATGGTTGATTTGCCTTTGCCGTCCTGAGGCTGAGAGAGCGTGACTGGTCACCCAGGGCTGAGCGAGAACACCACACTGACTCTCCCCTTCTCAGTCAGGTCAGGCAAAAGCAAACTTTCCCAACCTCTCCTTGCTTTGTCTGTTTTTCCTCACTGATCCCTTCTGCCAGCTTGACCACATTCTGATGTTGCTTGCCACAAATGTCCTGGGCATCCTCTGTGAAATCTTGGAGGGTATGCTTAAAAGGGGGGGGGAATTGAACACCCCCACACACACACACACACCACCCTCTGTTCCAGGATCCACAGCAGCCAGATGCTATTTCAGCAAAGGAAAGCAAGCACATTTCAACCAGGAAATCAATCAAACTTTCAGGAATGAAAACTCTTGCAGGATTCGACTGATATTTTTCCTCTAGTCTAGACACTTCCTGTTTCGTTAGGGAAATACACTCCTCCCCTCGCAGAAAGCCGGATGGGGAGGTGGATTTGACCCATACCCCGCTCACTGTCTGGCTCTCAGTTCCTCCTCCAGCCAAGCAGCTTCACTGCTTTTGCAAAACCACTCTGGCTGCCCTTTGCCGGATTTTCTGAAACTTTTCTCAGAAGTGCCAGGTAAGCTGATCTCTTAACAACCAGAAGAAAGGGAGAAACACATTCCTTTACTCTCTTGGGGCAAAAGAAAAACCCACAACCAAGCACTTTGATTAAGCTTGTCTAACTTAAAAACTAGGAAGGTTTATCCAATGCATGCGTGCCGGCCCCTTTCTTTTGGTGCATTGACTGGGAAAGGCGAACCGGGGACTCTGGCAAGATGAGAGAGGCAGGGAGAAATTCAGAAAACATCCAGAGGTGGTGAGAGCACATCTTTAATATGGAGACCATCCCTGGTTTGATCCCAGGGCTCTTTCAGACTACACAAATCTGGAGCTATGATTCCACATTAGCATGCTGTGGAATTGTGAGATTTGTAGCTGGAGGGGGGACCAAAGTTGCCCGGTTGAAAATTCTACAAATTCTTCCCTGATTTGCAAATCACAGGACTGCACTGGACATTGCCGCGTCACGACCTACAAAGCCCTGAACAGCTTAGGTCCGGACTATTTGAAAGACTATTATCTCCTTATACGAACTTGCTAGAGCCCTAGAGTGCCCTAAAAACTGCAGGGGAAATCTCTTGGCCATTCTACGTTCCTAGCCTTGCCTGGTAAGCAAACGGGGTCTTCTCCGTGGCTGCTCCCACCCTTGGAACTCTCTTCCGCAGGAGGCCGAGCCGGGCCCCTCCCTGCTTTCCTTTCACCAGCAGGCAAAAACATTGCTTTTCAAGCAGGCTTTTAAAGTGTGAGCAGGTGGGCATTTTATTTATCAAGATGTTTCTAAAATTGTTATAGGTTTTTGTAATTTTATATGCTTCTTTTATCACGCTTTTAATTGTTTCAAATGTTTTGTTAATGTTTTAAACTCTTTTGGGAAGCCACCTTGGGTCTTTCTGTGGGAGAAAGGCAGTATAGAAATACAACAAACAAACAAGTAAGTAAATCCACTTTAACTGCTATGGCAACATCCTAGGGAATCCTGGGATTTTGAGTTTAGAGAGTTATCTTTAGAATTCTCAGGCTCTTGGGCCCCAAAGAACTACAAATTCCAGAATTCCAGAGGATGCTGCCAAGACAGTTAAAGTGGAATATAGAGATATAACCGTACGGTGCAATAGGGATATGAGTTGGATGGGTAGGGGTTGCTGGGAGCTGTAGTCTAACCACATTTTTGGAAGGGTGTGTTTTGCCCACGTTGGATGTGTTGAACATCATCTCCAAGACCCTGCCTGACTTTCTAATTCTTCTTCCAAATCACAGGTTTTACAAGATAGGAAGAGAGACTCTATCTATACCAACTTTTGGAACAGATGAAAACCGGGGCAAGGGAAAGTTGCAAAGAGAGGACTGATGATTCACCATGCTTAGACCTTTTGGCATGGTCTCATTTCTGCCCCACGACCACCACTCCCCCACACCCAAATCGTAACGTGGTTCCTGTCTGGCTGTTGTCTTCCCGGGTGATTTAGACAGATGGCTGAGAGCTCCAAGGCTCACCCAAGCCTGGAAGGGATCTTCCAGGTCCTAGCCCAAGTCCCCAGGGACAAACTGATCAGCTACAAACACAAACTGAGCTCCGCACGGCAAGATCGGAGGAGCTCTCAGCTCTTAAATGCCATGATCCTGTTGACCTTGAAACGAGAGGCAGAGGCCCGGATGAGCCTGGATGCTTTGTGGGACAACCCAGCAGCAGCTTGTATCAACCAGAGCCACTGGGGCACTGCCGTGGCAAACACGGCCAATCCCATTCCTCCAAAGCGGGATGCAGAGGTGCAGCTGGCTGTAGCTCAAATCTATTCACTCCTGGTAGATGAAAAATTATGCAGCCCTCTGGCCAGAAATGAGGCCTACCGAGCAGCCATTGCAGCTTTCCAATCCAGCAATGTTGGGAAAGACCAGTTCAAGAGCCTCTTGGTTGAAGCTTCAGAGAAGTGTGGGATGGATTTTATGTCCATGCTGAGAACCAATAACTCCAGCCTTTGCAGAGGTAAACCAGCGAAGTCTCCACCTCTGAGAACAGCAAGCGATCCGGTGCCGATTCAGCGTTCCTCGGATCCTCAGCCTCTCCGATCCACTGGTAGCCCAACCTCCACTATCAGTCACTTGGAGATCAGCCAGTCCCCCACAGTGCCTTTTCTCACTCATGTGGCTCATGATTACAGCATCCCCAAGGCGAGCAAGTTTTGCGGAAGCACTTCCCGTTGCCCCGCACAAGGTGACGTAGAGGGAAACAGCCTTGAGCCACCTGCCAATTCCCAGCCCAAGAGCATGGCAAGCTTCCCCAATCAAGGAGATGAGATGAAAAATGGGAGAACTGGTCATTTCCAGCACAGCTATTGCTCTTCTGCAGATTCGTCAGGCTCAAAAGACTCACAGCTGCCCAAAGAGGCTGCACGGCGCCCTGCAGAGTGTACCGAACCTGCAAATGCAGCAGGAAAGCAAGATCCCGGAGGACTCTTATCACAAACCTCTTCCACATGGCCGTCTGGCTCTG
The DNA here is from genome assembly GCA_948474755.1 of Ctenosaura bakeri. Classification (NCBI taxonomy): domain Eukaryota; kingdom Metazoa; phylum Chordata; class Lepidosauria; order Squamata; family Iguanidae; genus Ctenosaura; species Ctenosaura bakeri. The sequence goes on from CAOLHI010002238.1 coordinate 216,419, forward strand.
TAGCTTCAACACAGCGTCCCCAAAGTTTGGTAGATGATTTCTCTTCCTCAAAGCCAATCTCAAGCCCTGTCTCACGCTCTGTGTCAAGCTCTGCCCCTCCACTTCATTCATCCGGGTCCTCATCAATGGACCCGCAGACAGATGCCCCAGAGTTTTTCACGTTTGTAGTCCTTCACGCCAGTGAAGATGAGACCCTCGCCTGCCAGGTGAAGGATCGCCTGGAGAGCTTGGGGATCTCCAATGGGGCGACGTACAGTGAGGATTTCTTGGTTCCTGGACACAGCCAGCTCAGCTGTTTCCAGAACGCCTTGGACAACTCCGCCTTCACTCTCTTGCTCTTGACGGAGAACTTCGAGAACCGGTTCTGCACCTACCAGACCAGCGTGGCCCTGATGGACTCCTTCACTCGGTTCTGTAAGACCAACACGGTGATCCCGTTCATCTCCAAGGAGAGACCCGTGAAGCAAAGTGAGATGCCATTCCCACTGGCGGGTCTCGTGCCACTGGATGAGAGCTCCCCAGTCTTTGCCAAGAGGGTCAAAAGGACCTTCACCCCAAAGGCCATCCAAGAGAAGAAGGTGGCCTGGAGCTACAGGCAGCAGATCCAAGAGAGACAGCGATTGTTGGAGCAGAATCAGAATTATCACCACATGCTGCAACGTCTGTCAATGCTTGACATGAATGCACAAGCTGCGATGCCCTTGCCACCTATGCCAGCGGGCTTTCCAGGATTACAGCTTCCCTCTGGGCACCCACAGTTCCCTGCTCCAGGAACATTCCAGCCTCCACCCGGCCCTGACCAACCTTCCCTCTCCCAGCCCTTCCTGCTCTCCCTGGGTGCAGGTGGACCTCAGCCGCACCTGATCATCCAAAATGCCCAAATGGTACAGATAGGAGACTACAACCATATGCAGGTGGAAAGGACCAATGCAACGCTTGGCACAGCTGAGGAAGAGGGGAGCCCAGACCGAGGGGTGGAAAACGGCATTGGAAATAGACACAGGGACTGAAAATAAAACCTATTTTCCTATCTCTTGTCTGCTTGTCTCTTTGTACAGCCACACACACTGCCAGGGATTGAATATGCAAGCATCTGACTGCCATAACAAGTCCGTGACCCCCGGCTACAATCCTGCCCCCTCGGACATTTCACAGATGAGAACACACAGGGGCCAAGCAACATCAGAGAATGGTCAAGAGGGGAAAAAGTTATTCTTGAGGAAGAAGACACAAGCTAGGAGAGTCTGCAGCGGGTTGCTTGTGGCTGAGCCTACTCGGAAGGGCAAGATTCCACCCCTCATCTGCTCTCTTCCCCTCCAAAGACAAAAGTAGTTTGCAGAGCTGAGTGCAAACTACTTTTGTACACCGAAATTGGTTTGCAGCAACTGAAGTAAGTTGAGGACCAGTAAGTTGAGGAGGAGAGAGAAACCAGGACATTTTGAAAGCAAAGAAAGTGGGATGTCGGATTAATTAGGACTCTCCCTGTCATATTGGGACATTCTGCAGCCTCCATTTCCCCCGCTGACATAGGAAGCTAACTCACTGCTGAATGGGATTATTCATCCATCCAGGCTAACGTTTACTGCTTTGACCTGCAGCATCCTTCCAGGATCTTAGAGCCAGTTCGCAACATGCCAGGTGTAGCACTATGATTCTGCTTTAACTGCTGTGCTTCCACCTTGTGGGATCCCGGGGTTTGCCATTTAGGAAGAGATGTTTACAATTCCTAGCTAGAGAGTTCCACGCTACAAACCCCATGATTCCACTGGAGGCAGCCATGACCGGAAAAGTGGGACGATAGTGCTATAATTAGTGTGAAAGGGCCCTTAGATGGAAAAGTGTCTTTGCCCATTACCTGCTACCTCGTGCTTTTCGAATTTAAGATTTCAGGGATTTAAATATTCAAATATTTATTCATTTACTAAAGGCTTTGGGAAACTAAGATTCAAATCGCCACTTAGATACTAGTTGATGTCCAAATAACAAATAAACACCACCAACAGGGCCAAATGTTGACTGTTATCCAGTGGCATAAAAGGCAAAAAACTTGTATTTAGCAGGGCAGGGTGGCCTTTTCTTCCTCATCCTCCACCCTAGAAGGCTTTTTTCAGCAGCATGGGCTTAGGAAGGATGGTGAGGACCTGGAGGAGGATAGACTTTCAGTGCCAAGCTGCAAAAGCTTGCCTGCAGCTTGAAATGCAATGAAGCTGCAGCTGGGAAAGGATGAAATTCTACATTACCTGTGTGTTCCTGCCCGCAACAGGTAAGCAGCAGCTGCCTCTAGAACCTCTTACTTTCACAATGAACAGCAAAACAGAGAGAAATGCAGGCAGCAAATAAGCCTGCCTCACCAGCTGTTAAAAAAATGCACAGATCTCATGTTTAGTCCCCAAAGCAAAAATCGTAAGAGAGGTGGACGTATTATTTCTGGATGCATTTTGGAGGAAGCCTTTGGGTACTCTTGAGAAGTTTAAAAATGCTTTTGCTTACTTAACACAAGGCTTACCTGACCCGGCTATTTCATTTCGCAGATGTATATGGCTAGTTTCCGATAAACAGTTTGCTGAAACATGTTGAACTCCTCTCCGTTATTTTTTGTGCAATGTTGGAGCCTTTCTCTATTCTTTCTGCCTCTGGCTCCACATTCTCTGTGCAAGAAGGAATGTCCAGGAACATATCAGCTTGGTTAATTGAGGTATACCTGTAGTTGGCTACATTCAACAGCCTTCTGGAGCTGGATGTGCAGCTCACACGAATCCCACCTGCAGTCTGGAGTAAATTGGCAACAGGTCCCCACTGTTTCAGGGTGATCCCGGGAAACAAACCAGGAACTCCATGAATACAAAACAGTGCCCTACATTGAGTTACAGCCTCTTCTCACTGAATAAACGGCTGATTTAAATACCTTCTTTAGTCCATCGAGTTCAGTATCGTGTATGCCAACTGGCAACAACTTTCTAGGATTTTGGACAAAAGGTTTTGGTTTTTTCCCCCGTTCCTACCTGAAAACGCTAAGGAATGAACTGGGACATTTTGCAAACTAAATAGGCCCCCCAACTTTGAAGTTACAGCTCTTTCTCAGATACGATTTGGCTGCTCATGGTAGCTCTTCTATTATGGGTCTTCAAGCCAACTATGGCAATCCTATCGTAGGATGTTCTGGGCCAGAGTTACCCAGAGGTTTGCTACTGTCATGCCCCCGTTCCAGAATCCAGACAGGACACAACAGCTGGTTTCATCCCATGGAACCCTGGGGTTTGCAGTGTGCTAAACCACAAGAGCGCTCGGCTGAGAATTCTAAACAGCCCTCTCTTAACTACAAATCCCAGATTCCATAGGACAAACCCACGGCAATTAAAGTGGAATAATAGTACTATGATGTGCATAATGCATACAGGTCCTGAAAATGGCTTTATAGCAGCTCAAATGATTGCTCCATCTACAACAGTACTTACCAATGCTAACTAGTTGTGATATTCCAGATATTCAAACATCAGTGGGGGGCAGTCTTTCACAGGTTTATTTTAATGCTGCCACAGTGAGTCGCATTTGCAGGAGATTGGAGAGGAGTTGTCAGGTCAATGGGCTTCTCACCTGCCTGTACAAATTTGTTATAACATAACTACTTGTGTGCATTGTCGTGTCTTAAAACCCACGTTTCATAGCTTCATTGTACTCTGCTTAGATTTAGTTAAAAGTTTTGAAGCTTAAAGGTACATAGAGATACAGCCAGAGGGACTCTGTGGGGCCAACCAGGGTACCCCTGAATAAGTAAACACCCTCTTGGGGGTGCTGGGACATTTATTGCCCTTTTAGACCCAGGAGAGGCCTTTTTTTTAACAACAGGTAGGGAGAAGAAGTAATTTCCTGTTTATTTCCCTTAAAAAAAATTGGTCTGCAGGGCCAAAAATGTGTTAAAAATGCCCCTAGAGGGCATAGGGGAGCAATAAATGAATATTATTGGGAAAATTTGCCTTTTACCCTTGGGGGCCACAAAAACCACTCCACAGGCCACATGTGGTGTTTTCCTTTAAATCTAAAACTGAGCAAGGCCCTCCAGATCAACACAATTGTCTTAATTTGTTTCTCACTAGGTTACCTGGCTCAAGATGTTCAACTAGACATGCCTGTGGTCCATCAAGTGGTTCTTCTGTTCGTAACCCTAATCTCCCTTGGATAACAAGGTCTGGACAAAATGTGGTTTTCCTCTTCTCCTGCCAAGACAAATCCAACTCTGTAAAGTGAAGCCAACACATCCACTCATCCTCCCATGCCCTTACATGCAATAACAAGAAGAGGCAGAGTTTTGTTTTTAGCAGCACAACTTTCATTTCTTTCCTCTTTTTTTTTAAAAAAAGAGTGCCGGTTTATTTATTTCAAGTCAGGAACGTTGGCTCGCCAACTGAACACATTCCACGGTTGCAGTTTACGGTTCTGCCTAAAGCTGCTAAATTAATTCTTCTTTTCTTGGCAGTGAAACCAAAGCAAAACAAGGAAGGGGAGGGAACCCACCTGATACCTTCTTTGGAAATTGAACTTTCAGACAAGCAGTTTGCTTTTTAAAAGGGCGTGGGCAAAAGCTCTATGGGACACTTCCTGACCCACAAATTGACTGAGGTTTAAGGTTCAGCTGAGATATTTAAATTCTAAGAAATGAAGTGCAAAGTTTACTGTGCTGGAGTGTTGTGAGATCTCTGCTTATGTTCACCCACAAAACCTTCAATAATGGGGGAAGAGGGGGAGATGTGACTTCACCTTCCCACAAATCACACCTCTTCTCCCTACTAGCTTTAATGCACTAATATTCTGCACTATTCAAATACTACAAACCTCCTGCGCAGCTTAAATGCACTAACATTCTGTGCAATCCAGACACTCCAAACCTTCTGTGCACCTTTCAAGTGCTAATATTCTGCACAATCCAGATACTCTAAACCTTCTATGCAGCTTCCATTTCAAGCCAAACTTAGCAGGCAAAGGCTGATGGGGGGGAATAAAATATTCTTTTATACCTCCTCCGTCACTTAATTCTATGCTTTCCACACACACTTGAAAACCACAAAGAACTACAGAGGTGGCCTTGTTATTTGCCAGTCTATACTGAGTGGGAAGGTTAACACAGAACTGGAGTTTTAGCAAAAGAGCGATTCCACAGCCACCGGTCATTAGGTAAACATTGACACATAGATATTCCCAGAAGCACTGGCCTGGGAGAATCTATTTTGGATAAAACTGTACATTTAATACCCACCATATAAACAGCAAAAGGCAATGCATGCTGGGAGATAAACCAGTAATCAGACTCTGCTCTCTGAACCCCACTCAGGAGAGGACCTTCAAACAGACAATCTTCAAACAACACTAGTTCAAGGGAAGAAAACTTTTGGCGCTCCAGATCTTTTGGCTTCCAGCATCTACAATCTTTCATCACTGGCGATGCTGAGCAGGGGCTCATGGGAGGTGTAGTCCAAAACACCCGGCAGCCCAAAGTTTGCCTATCCTTAAGATCCTTAGCCCAGGATGTAACGGCACTGACCCTTTCCTACCCCTGGCAAATATTAGCCCAAGCCAGCGCAAAAATGAGAAACATGCCGTGCTAAAAATTGACAGCAATTTTCACGGCCCACTGATAAAGCAGTCAAGGAGAGAGGTGCTCCATTTGTGGCTAGATCTTACAACCACTCCTAGCAGTCCCTCAAAACAATGCTGGTCATTTGTGGTAGAACCTATCTCCCTCCTTTGCCCGGTTCCCAAAGCAGATGACCAGCTTGTTGGGATTTGGGTCTGTAACCTCTGAAAGCTGGAGCTCCTCTACTGACAAAATGAAATCCAGATCTATTCTAGACACCTCCAAATTCACTCCACTCCACGTGCTCTCTCTGGCCGACACACTTCAGTCCTGCTTTCCATTTTAAGCTACAGCTTCCATGCCAAACACAACTCTCTACACCTGACTTTCCTCTGCAGGTCTGAGAACGGTGCTACAAACAAGAATTTCATCCAGTGTTTCCCAAATTCTAGTCTTCCAGATGTTTTCGATTTCTGGGAGCCAAGGCAGATGGGACTTCTGGGAGCTGAAGTCCCTAGAATTTGGGAATCACTGATTTAATTCAACAAACAAGAACTCAAGCCTGATGGTGACAGAATCACTCACCACCCCCAAAGTTGGCTGGATTTGCTGCATGTGTGCATGCGCGCACACACAAACACACACACACACACACACACACACGCGCGCGGGGTACACGCAAAACCACCAATCTCTGCCAAGCACCTAAGAACAACTTTGGGGAAGAGCTATTAAGAATGCAGGCTCACACAAACTGGGACCTGCTTTTAAGAGCTCACTGGGAGCTTGTTCACAGAAAAAAGCAAGCAGGGGAAAGGTAGTCCTGCCGAAGGAGGTTGTTTAAGCACTTGGCAAGCAAATACTACAGCTGACAGCCTCCGTGAGGGCTTGGTGATCACAGTCAAAGCCCACACAGCACCGATTCATTCCCAAGTGATAAGGGCTGCACACATAATACAGCACCGCAAACATGTTGGCTTCTTGTTCTCTTTTGGGGGGGGGGATTTCAAAAGTTGGGCTTCCTTTTCCTTTTTGAGCAGCTACACGAAGAGGAAGAAGTCTGCACTCAAAACTGACAGCCTACAACTAACCAAATCTTGGGCAGCGAGAGGGCTTTTACGACCAGTAAGTGCAGTGCCCATTTGGCACGGGTGGGTGGAATGAGAAGCAAACAACATCCCTGTCAGCTGCAGCCTTTAAAACAGCCAGCTAAATCTCAGCCAGAGGCTACTTGGTCATGCCAAATGAAGAACTCAAACCCAGAACACAAACCACCACCGCACTCGGCTAAGCAGCAACATAAGTAAAACTTTCTGCTGAGCGTCGACCAATCCGCTCTCTCTCTCTGGCATATTATGGAGCAGAGCAAAGAAAGAGGGGCAACTTTAAGACTGTCTGCAAGGTTGCCTGAAATTCCTAATTTCTGTTCCTATATTTTGTGGATGGGCAGGGGAGAGAAGGGATGGAACGATGCAAAGACAGCAGCTCCGAAACTAGCAAGGCAAGCTGAATTTCCCAAGCAGATCAAATAAAGAACTGTCAATTTAAAAAAAAAAAAAATAAAGAATGAGGGGCCAGCACCAATCAAATCCTGACCAGTCACCTCCTCTATCCCAACCCACGGCCCTCACTGCTGGTTGACACCAAAATTTGCCACTGGTGGGGGGCAGGACAGGAGGTAGCTAGAGGTTCAAATGCCAGTAGGCCCCGGTGGACTCACCTGGCTGTAACAGTGCTCTGAGCAGCTGAATCAGACCACCCTTTCTATAATAACACAGAATGTCCCAAGGAAAACATTAGAGGGTGCTGTGGGAAGCTTTAAAAAGGATGGCTAGATCCGACTGTCAGAAAAATTTAAGCAACGGAAGGGAAGATATCCATCCTGGGCACTAACAGGGTTTGGAGACCTTGGCAGTGGCCCCAGGATGTCAAATATTGGTGTCAATTCCAGTGTGGGTAAAGACATATACCAAATGTTCAGTCTCTTTCACACTACACAACTGTGGCACTTTGGCTGCCATGACTGTGCCCAACAAAGTGCTGGGATCTGTACTTTGGTGAACAATTTAGAATCCTCTGTCAGAAAGCTCTAGTGCCTCCCCAAACCAAAAATCTCAGGCGTCCACAGAATGCAATTTAAGTGGTTTCAAAGTTGCCACAAATGTGCAGTGTGAAGGAGACCTTAAGACACTTCCTACCCTGATGGCAGGGCCAGAGAGAGAGAGAGGAGAGAGAGAGAAAGACAGTCTAATCTGGCCCAGTGCAAACAAAAGCATTTAAAATTTAAAATTCGTATCACAGGAAGACTGGAAGTCCATCACCACCGCCCTCCCACTGGAGACTCTTTAATGGAGTTCAATGAAGGCTTCGAGTTCTTCTGGGATGAAGCCCTTGTAGGGGATCTTGTGTTTATCCAGGGCTCGGGCGGCAAGGCACTGTAAGGTGATGTAATTGAAAGGCTGCATCATGGCCTTGGTGAAGAGTTCTCGTCCAGGAGCTCGTAAGCCGTCTGCTTGTAGGCGTTGGTGGCATCCATGTGAGCTCCGGCTTCCATGAGGGCACTCATGATGAGGGGGCAGTTGTTCCGTGCCGCCACATGCAGCGGGGTGTTGTTGTCGTAGTCGCGGCTGTCCGGGTCAGCCCCACACTCCAGTAGGAGGTTGACCACGTGGAGGGATGGGAATTTCCCCACCGGGTAGCGGCCGACAGTGGTGGTATCCTTGTCTACCGCCATGTGTAACGGGGTGAATCCGTTCTTGCCCCGGGGGTTGCATTTCAGCAAGCGGTAGATGGTTTGGCGCTTCTGGTGTTCCTCCTCTGGGGTACACTCCACTTTCTCCAAGAGGAAGACCAGGTGGAGGATGATGGCGAGAGCTTTGGTGAACTGGGTGCAATCCGTGACAGTATCTTTCCGATGGAGCAGAGCCCTCTCGACCTCACGGACACCTTTGCTCAGCACCAGCATGAGGTCAGAGAACCCCAGCTGGGTGGCCAAGGTGCCTTTTGAGCGGTCCTGGAGCACATACGAGAAAAGCTCAGCAAACGAGAGGAAGCTACTGGCCGTCATGGGGCTTAACGGTTCCAGATTGCCCTGCTGCATTTCCAAGGCGTACTTCCAAAGGTTGATGCAGCGTTCAAAGTTGCCCGAATCGGCATAGACAGCACCCCGGTAACGGATGTAATAAGACGTGTCTGGGTGGGATGGGCCAAGGATACGTTCCCGGATCAGCAGTGCCTGCATCCGCATTTCATCCGGATCAGTCACCAAAGCCTCCAGCTCCTTCATGTTGCTCACTTCTCGGGCATAGTCATAAGCCAGGACCAACTGGTGAGGTTCGGCCTTGGAAAGGTATTGTCCACCTTTGTGCCGAAGCTCCATTGCTTTCCGCCAGTGCTTCATAGCCCCAAGGAGGTCACGCTTCTTGTCCACAAATGTGGCTCCTAAGAGTTCCAGAGCATCCACAGCCTGCCTCCCGAGTGCAGTAAACATGAGGCCGGTTTTCACATGCATCAGAGGTGCCGCTGTCGGGCTCCTCTTCACCCTGTTGCCCGTCACAATCAGTCTCGTTTACTTCTGGTGTGCTCTCTTGTTCCGCCACTGGTTCCTCCAGCGCTCCTTCAATGAGGTATTCCACAATATTGGTGTGCCCGGTCACACTAGCAGCCAAGAGCGGGGTCATCCCATAGCCATCCTTCTCCATGCGTGCGTTGGACTCCAGCAGCAGCCGCAGGATCTCCAAACTTCCCGACTCGGCACAGTCGTGGAGGGCAGTGTTGCCTTTCACGCTGCGGCGGTTGACATCCGCCCCTCTTTCCAGGAGGTAGCGGGCAATCTCCGAGTGGCCTTTGTAGCAGGAGATCATCAGGCAGGTGTGGCCGTGGCGGTTGGCCACCTCGAGGTCGGCCCCCCGCTCGCCAACCAGGTAGCGGACGATCTCCAGGTGTCCGTCGAAGCAGGCCGCCCGCAGCGGGGTCGAGTTGGTCAGCGTGGTCTGGTTCACGCAGGCCCCACGCTCTAGCAGGCTACGGACGACATCCAAGTGGCCAGGGGGCCGAGGCGGCCCACAGAGGAGGAGCACCTTCAATGGTTTCGCCATCAAAGTTGACCGAGCCGCCCACGTCTACTCGAGCGCCGCAGTGGTCCAGCAGGTATTCCACCACTTCCCGGTGTCCATGGCGGGAGGCTATCAAAAGCGGGGTGCCCCCGGCTCCTTCCCCACCTCCAGGGCCTGCGGTCAATTCTTCGAGCTCCTCACGGCTCCGGCTTCCCAGTAGCTTCTGCAGGAGTTTCAGCTTCCCTTCTCGGGCAGCATTGTAGACTGCCAGGCGTAGATCCATGGTGATGCCACAGGCCCCACGGAGGCCACCCTGTCCCCATGGACTGGCAGTGGGCCCACTTGGCACTCACATCCCCAGCCAAATAGCTCAGGGGGCTAAGGCAAGGAAAGCTTCGTCCTATACATACACATATACATATATATAAGCCAAGGGAAGCCTCTTCCTATATATAGAAGGCAAGGGAAGCCTCTTTCTCTATCTATGCATATCTTTAAATAAATACTATAAATAAATATCTCTGTCTATGAAAAAATACAAGGCCTGGAAGGGGGCTTACTGCTTGGTAACCTAGCAACCAGGCCTCCCTCAGCCTCCCTCGCAAAACACCTGCCACAACCAGCAACCTTCAGGCTGGTCCTCACCACGGCGCCATCTTAAGCACAGTCGGGCAAAAACAAAATGGCGGCTCCCGCAGCCCCCTCCGTGTCGCCCCCGAGGAGCACTCTGGGAGTCGTAGTCTCTCCGTCGGAGAGCGTCCACTGATTTCAATGCGGAGCTCGCCGCCTAGAGACTGCATTTCCCAGAAGCACTGCAGAGGCGGCCGGCCAACGTTCCTTTTTAAGGGCGAGCGGAGCCGAAAGGGACGCTGGGACAAGCGCCCCCTCGCAAGGACATCTGGAAAGTTTGTCTTTTTTTTTTTTTGCAGCGGCTCTCCTATTGGCTGACTCTTCGCCGCGAATGGAAATCCCTCTGCGGAGGGAGGGGACAAGAGCGGGCGAGTGCGGAGCCTTCTGGGAAATGTAGTTCAGCTGGGAGTACAAGTAAACAAATGCTATTCCAAGAGTATATAATATTTAAGAATATATAAGAATGTATATTTGAAGAATATACAAGATTTAATAATAATAAAAATTAAATATCTTTATATATAAAATATAATAATAGTAATAACAAATATTATAAGTATTTATATGATAACATAAATGATATAATAATAATGGTAATAATAATGGTAATAATAATAATAATTAATAATAATAATAATAATAATAATAATAATAATAAATTTTATTTATATCCTGCCTCTCCCCATGGATCGAGGCAGTACTACAACAATACATTAAATACATTAAAATTTTAAATATTATTAAATAAGGGGCCGGATACAATGGAGCATAGCTAAGAACTCAGAGCATTTACTCTGAAATCACAATGGGATTTACTTTAAACAGACATACGCTCTTTGCTGCTAAAATCTGGGTGGGAATAACGCAGCTTTCCAAATCTTATCTGGACTGCAAGTCCCATCATCCCCAGCCAGGACTCCCCACTGCAAGTCCCATCATCCCCAGCCAGGACACCCACGGGGACGGATGCTGGGGATTCCAATCCAACCAAAGTTATGCACTTTGCAAAACTAGCCAGGATGCGACACGATTTAGGTGGAATTGCAATGGAGTTCTCTTTGGAGAGTGGAAGCGGGCCAGCCGGCATCCCTTCGTAGCCACTGAGTCGGCTGTCCAGCTCCTAACTGTGGACGATGGGCAACTTCAGGCTCTCTGATCTTCCTCCTTGTCGTTTTTAAAATTAGATGCAGGGTATAGCAAGCGCATTTGCTTCCAACCTCCTCTGGAATCCTGGGTTAGAGAGGGGCCTTTAGGATTCCCAGCCAAGGAGCTCTTTGGCCTCCCCAGGAAACTACAAATCCCAGAATCCACAGGAGGTGGAAAGTAGACTCACAGCCCTATGACAGCGCAGGGTGGAAATAGCCCTGGTTTCAAAGGAACTCTCCAAGGTGCTGAAGCGCTTCCACAAACAGGTTCAGCACCTTGGAGAGCGTCTGGAAAGCCAGCAAAAACAGAGGTGCCTTTAGGATTCCCAGCCAAGGAGCTCTTTGGCCTCCTCGGGAAACTACAAATCCCAGAATCCACAGGAGGTGGAAAGTAGACTCACGGCCCTATAACAGCGCAGGGTGCAAATGGCCCTGGTTTTAAAGGAACTCTCCAAGGTGCTGAAGCGCTTCCATAAACAGGTTCAGCACCTTGGAGAGCATCTGGAAAGCCAGCAAAAGCCTGGAGTGGATCCCACTCCCCACTGACATGGAAGCCACTAGTGGGCCATTTAGGATTGACCATAGTACACTGTTTTGGTGCTGTTGTTCCACTTCAACTGCATCATCATATGCAATCCTGGGATTTGCAGTTTAGGGAAGGGCATTTAGAGCCCTCTTGGGCCTCACTCCACTACAAACCCCCAAGAATGTTGTTGCAATGACAATGAAAGTGGAATAATTGCACTAAAACAATGGGCGTGATAGGGCCCCACCTCATTCATTTTCCCATAAGCTGTCACGGATTTTGTCCCGCTCCTTCAGAGGCATCGATGGAACACAGTCTTCAAAACACATTGTAAAAAAAAAAATCATTTATTATTGATCATTTATTAATCACAAAGAAAAATGCATTCAGAAGGAAAAGAAAAAAGCAGACAGAAGAGAAGGGAAAAAAAGAACTTATACTGAAATAACTTACTTGCTGTTCTTTAATAGTTAGTTGATTGTTGTTAATGTGTTTTAGGGGGTTGGCTTTAGATGGGTTGACGGGTGGGGAGGATTGGTTATGTTTTAATGCTTTTAATGTATTTAATGTACTGTTGCAGTACCGCCTCGATCCATGGGGAGAGGTGGGATATGAAATTTTTAAATTTTTCATCTATATCATTATTATCATTAACATACTAATCTAATACAGTGACCATTGGCTAACTAAAACATCTTAAACCTTGAGCATCCAAGGATTTTGATATCCACAGGATCTCATAAAACCAAATCCCCCAGATACTATGGGTCCACTGTATTATAATAATAATAATATGTTTTTTATTTATTTATTTGTATCCCGCCTCTCCATATGGATCGAGGCGGTGAACAATTTACAAATAATAATAATAATAATAATAATAATAATAATAATAAATCCAAAGTGAAACCATTGATCCATCTAGTTCAGTTCTGTCTACACTGACTGCCCGAAGTGTTCCAGGTTTTTAAATGCAAATAATGCCATGGATGAAAAAAGAATTAAGTTATTTTAAAACCCTGCAAGTTTCATCCAGGGATTAACATAAACCAAAATACACAACCAAACAAAACATAATAATAATAAATAATGATAAAATTTATTTATATCCCGCCTCTTCCCATGGATCGACATAATCAATTAAAACCCAATAATAATATATAACATAACAAACTAGAAACTAACATAAGAAACTATAACGTAACATAATCAACTATAAATTAACCAAAATTTAAAAGTATACCAAACTATACTATCAAAGACAACATGTAGCGCATCTACTAAGTGATTTCAAACTGGTTATCATTAATTCAGTAATAAAACCACTCCGAGATAAATCTCAGACCAAACCACAAAAAATCAATTCTCGGCTTACAAGCACAATGGATATTAATCCACCTGCCAGTTATCAATAAGCGATCAATTATTCCAGTCCGAACGCTCACGTTGTCCCAATTGCCTTTCAAATTTGATTTCGGAGCTCCCCGTTCGTTTTCCGACTCAAATTTCCCTCTTTATGTTCACTTGAGCACTTTGGCAAAATCTATAGTATTTCCCCCCATGTTTCCCCTAATTTTGTTTTACCCTTTCTTCCTTTTCCAATCACGGATTCTTTTTCCATTTAATATCCTTATCTTGCTTCTAGGCTTACGGCTGAAATATTGCCCGATCTTGCATCCAAATAGTTTGGCAAGGCAATGCCAGCCTTCCCTGCAGTAAGAGTTTTATCTAACCGACTCTTTTCAGCCGCCATTCTTCTATAGATGGAATTCAGTTTGCAGAAAAACAACCTTGAGGGCTGCGTAGGGACCCCCCGGGTTTGCGCTTTGCCCACCTCTGCTTTTACGAGAGAAGCAGAAACCGAGGAGAAAGTGGGCATGGCTCGCTGTCAGATTCCCTTGTCCTGATGCTCACAAAGACAGTAAAAGGTTAAAAATAATAACAAAAAAAAAAGCCCTTCTCTGCACAAAAAAGGCCTGAAGAGTGGGCGATTTGCAGCCGGGCAGCCGAAGATGCCCACGATGGAGGCTGGAGATTGGACCGTGCCATGTTACCATGGCGCCTGGAGATGCTTTGACATTTTCTGCTGAAGTGTCCATTAGCAAGAGATGAGTGGCATCGCCGTTCCATGCACTCCGCTGCATCAGAGACCTTCATTTTGTTTTATTACCTCCCCAAACTTCCTCCTCCCCATCCAAGAAGGGAGGTTCGGGTGGTGCCGATACACCCCCGTGGCACCGGCGTACAACCCGCACGAGGCATCGCCAAAACGGAAATGGGAAATGCATCTCCTCTCCTCCCGAAAACCAGTTCCCAGCCTCTTTGCTCACAGAAATGTGTATTGCTAGGAATGTACTGAGAGCGCTGGACGATGACCCCAGAGGCCAGGGTTCGATTCCTCCGCTGGAAAGCCATCGGGTGACTTGGGTGCATCGCACACTCTCAGCCCCAGAAAACCCATGATAGGATTGCCTTAGGATTGCCGCAAGATGGAAACAGAAGTGACTTGAAGGCACACGACAGCAAAGTGCCACTGACCATGGAGGTTCTTTCTAGCCGCAATGTCTCCTTTGAGAACTCAGAGCAACCCTACGGCGAACCTATCGTGAGGGTTTTCCAGGCATGATTTGTTGCCTTGACTGAGGCTGAGAGAATGTGACTTGCCTGAGGTCACCCAGTGGCTAAACCCTGGTCTCCAGAATCACAGTTTGGGCACAAGCACATGCCTGCTGATGCGTTCCTTTCGTCAGGTGTGTGCGGGTGTTGAAACTGCTCCCTGGTTGAAACTGCTCCCTCGGCACCCACACCCGCTGCTGTATCGAGACAAGGGTTTCTCAGACCCCCTGTGAAGGCTCCACAGACCCCCAGGAGTCCCCGGAGCCCAGCTTTAAGAACCACAGCAATAAAATGTTTTCCTCCCCTCCCTTGGAAATGGTTTTTCTCCCCTCCAAGCCGCCATTCCAACCTGGCTGCAAAAGGGTCGTTGCACGCGGAGGGGAGAGGGAAGGATTGTCATCTCCCCGGAAAGGTGAAAATTAGCCCCCCTGGCCACGACCTGCCAGACAGTCGAACATGGCAGGAGGCTTAATCTATTTCTATAAATTGCCACCTATTTTTCTCTTTCTTTCCTGACAGGCAGAGTAATTTCTCTGCCGGTCTGACAGCTGCTGAGAGTTCGCCGGCCCTCGCTAGCCAGACGGACTTCGATTTGGGGTCTCGGGCAAATCTTTTAAGGACTTAGCTTTCCACCCGAAAAAAAGCTCGGAGTGAGGAGCTGAGCAAATGACATTTCTCAGGGGTAAAACCACGGCATTCGTAGAGTCGCCAGATCTCGGGACCTGGCCTGCAGTTTCCAGTTTCCAGGCTCATCTCCAGGTGGGAGATGAAGGTACCGTTTTCTCCAGTTTGGGGGGATTCAGCTCTGAGCATCAAGAAAGGATCCATCTTACTCACCCCTTTTCTCTCTCCTTTCCCTGATGTGGTTTGGACTCTGGGTGTCAGCTCTCCCTACCATGCCTTGGCCCCCTTCCTACACACACACACACACACAGACATTTTGATATTTGTGGCTTCCCCACTTTTGCAGGGGTCCCAAGCCTCCAACCCTAGCAAATGTAAAAGGCCAGCTGCAAATATAAATAAAAGTTATGAGAAGCACGTGGAAGATCTCCAAGCTGCCAATTAGATTTTACTTCCATTTCTACCTGCAAAGGAAAAAAGGAGAATGGGTTAGAAACACTACTAGCAAGTAGACTTAACAATGATGTTGTCATCTTGTAAAAATAAAAAACGGATTTAATCCCCTCTCCCATTGCCAAGCCCTTTTCCTTAGGTGTCCCCTCTGAGTTGGATTGTAAGCTTGAGGGCTGGGAACTGTAAAAATAATAATTTGTAAACCATCCCAGGAGTCTTTTTGGCTGAAGAATTGGGTAGAAATGCACTAAATAAATCAATAGGTAAAGAAAAATAACAACCATGCTGATAGAATAAGAGCAACTGGATACCCATTTGCTGGGCGGATACCCATTTGCTCCAACAAGGCCTTGGAGCAAGGGGAGGAATTTTAGGGCGAGAGCGCAGCCTTGAAAAAAGAGAAGAAAACAAATTAATCGTGGCCGGCTGGTCTCTGCCGTTCCAGGCAGCTTCGGAGGAGCTCCGGCAGTCTCTCCAGGAGGTCTGCCTAACCAACTTCTCCCTTTCCTCTTCCTGCTAAAGTTACTCAGACTGAAGCCAGCAGAATTGCTCAGCAGGAGGGAGCAGTCAGCATGGGAGGAAGTTTGAGCTGCTTCCAGATTTTTTGCCTCAAGAGCTGCTGAAGGCACGGCTGCTGTTTTACAGCTTTCCAATTTTATTGCTAATCTTTCCAGTTTCGTTCCTAATTCCTTCACTCTGCACTATGTGGTTGAAGCTGGAGTACAGGTCCCTCTCTCCTTCCTTCCTTCCGAAATCAAGAATATCTTTATTTATTCGTTCTATTTATATGCCTCTTTTGACAGGATCAAAATTCAAAATGACCTGGATAGGTTGGAGAGCTGGGCCAAGGCTAACAAAATGAAATTCAACAGAGAGAAGTGTAAGGTCCTACACTTAGGTAGAAAAAAATGGGATACAGAAATATAGGATGGGGGACACGTGGCTGGATAGCAGTGCGTGTGAAAGGGATCTAAGAGTCTTCATAGACCACAAGCTGAACATGAGCCAGCAGTGTGATGCAGCAGCCAAGAAAGCCAATGCAATTCTCGGCTGCATCAATAGGAGTATGGTGTCCAGATCGAGGGAGGTACTGGTCCCACTCTACTCTGCTTTGGTTAGACCCCATCTTGAATACTGTGTCCAGTTCTGGGCACCAAAATTTAAGAAGGACGTGGTCAATCTGGAGCAAGTCCAGAGGAAGGCAACCAAAATGGTGAGGGGCCTGCAAGCCATGAAGCCCTAGGAGGATAGACTTAGAGAGCTGGGGATGTTTAGTCTGCAGAAGAGAAGGTTAAGAGGGGACATGAGAGCCATGTTTAAATATTTGAAGGGATGCCATGTAGAGGAAGGAGAGGGCTTGTTTTCTGCTGCTCCAGAGACCAGGACAAGGAGCAATGGATTCAAGCTGCAGGAAAGGAGATCCCACCTGAACCTCAGGAAGAACTTCCTGATGGCCAGAGCTGTCCAGCGGTGGAATCAGCTGCCTCAAAAGAGTGTGATGGAGTCTCCTTCCTTGGAGGTTTTTAAGCAGAGGCTGGATGTCCATCTGTCAGGAGTGCTTTGAGGGTGTTCCTGCATGGCGGGGGTTGGACTGGATGGCCCCTGGTGTCTCTTCCAACCCTACATTTCTATGATCCTATGATTCTCCCAAAGTAAAAACACATTTTTTAAAAAAACCAGTGCAGTCTTCCTCTTTTTCTACTGCCCTCCACCTTCCAAAGCATTATTGTCTTTTCTAGGGAATCTTCTCATGATATGTCCAAAGTACACCGGCCTCACATTAGTCATCTTGGCGTCTAGGGAGAGTTCAGTCTGGATTTGGTCTGGGACCCATTCATTTGTCTTTTTTTTAGCAGTCCAGTGAATTCTTCTCCAGCACCACATTTCAAAGGAGTGGGTTTTGCTTCCTATCAGCTTTCTTCATTTTCCAGCTTTTACATAGAAACTGGAAATACAATGGCACAAAGAATTCTAACTTTACTATTCAATGATATATCTTTCCATTTCAGGATCTTGCCTAAATCCTTCATAGCTGCCCTTCCAAGTCCTTCTCTTCTTCTGATTTCTTGACTGTGGTCTCCATTAAAGACTGAGCCAAAATCTTGAGCTATTCCAGTGCCGTCCTCATCTGCTTTAAGGTTAAGTAAATCACAAGTGATCATTATTTTTGTTTTCTTAAGGTTCAGCTGTACTCCTAATAAAAGTGTGCTACTCTTTAATTTTTTGGCATATTTTTACTAATGGAATACACAACCCAAGGGCTTGCAAAAAGCACCCACAACTCTTCGTGACAAAGCCTTTTGCTTTAAAGGCATGGCTTTGAACTGCAGGATAAACAGTTCGGCCTGGCTGCACCGAAGGGGGCCGTTCCGTCTCCATCTAGGTCCCTGCAGGCACATCTGTCCTCGATTTAAATGATAAATAAAGCATTGAGGTCACCGCGAAATGAGTCAGAGGACATTTGAGGAGAAGGGCGCTTGGGGGGACGCGTCTCTCTCAAGAGATCCGGGTTCGAATCCCCACTGAGCCACGGAGACGGGAGGGTCGCAGTTTGGAGACTCTCTTCTCCAGTCTTTAGGACAAAGGAAGGAAGCTCAAGGCGAGAACGCTGGCTTAAAAGGTGCATGTATATATAAGTCAGCGTCCTGGACTACGACCCTGGAGACAAGGGGTTTGATTCCCTGCTCAGCCATGGAAACCCACCTTGGGCATGTCACACACTCTCAGCCCCAAGAAAACCCTACGATAGGCTCGCCTTAGGATCATGACAACCACCGCAAGCTGTGTTGAGTCTCAGGCTGGGAGAAAAGAAAGACGATTATGATTTTGTACAGTATGTGATCCATAGAAAATGAAATCTAGATCAGAGTGGTAAGAGTTGGAAGAGACCACAATGGCCATTGAGTCCCTTTTGCCACGCAGGAACTCACACTCAAAGCACCCCAGCAAATGGCCATCCAGTCTCTGCTTAAAAACTTCCAAAGAAGGAGGAGACTCCACCACACTCCATTGAGGCAGCATTTTCCACTCTCAAACAGCTCTTACCATCAAGAAGTTCTTCCTGATGCTTAGGGGAAGTCTCTTTTCCTGTAGTTTGAACCCATTGCTCCGTGTCCTATCTTCTGGAGCAGCAGAAAGCAAGCTTGCTCCATCTTCAACATGACATCCCTTTAAACAGGGCTATCATGTCTCCTTCTTTTTGTCAGGCTAAACATGCCTAGCTCCTTAAGCCTCTCTTTATTTTTTGCTACTTTTGCATCCCAGCCGTGGGAAAAACTGTCCAGATATAAATCACCGCGCAACAGCAAAAACAACAACTTTGTAAAAAGTCTGCGGCAAAGAAAATATATACACACATAAAGAGATCGAAAGAGATTAGTAAAATGCAAAGGCGTTTTAAAATATCCGCTCTGTTTTGTTCTATTCTTTTCACAACTGGCAATTGCGTAGCTGGCACTCAATGTGAGGCACCGAAATATTTGCAAGGTGCTCCATGCTCTCGCTTGAGAAACATCAAAAAGCTGCAACCCACACCCAGGAGACTGGGAATGCTCTTGGTTTTATAAGGCTTGTGATTTTGCACCCGCATCCCAAGATGGGGAATAGCTCGGCCGATCCGAAGAGGCTCTGGAGGACGCCGGAGAGAGGAAGTCCAGCAAGGCAGAAACAGAACGTGCGCTTCCAACGGTGGTTGGCACGAGTCGCGGAGAGCCTGGGCTCGCGTTGGATGGTAGGCTGTGATTTGTTGTCACCTCTATAAGTCAGAACAACAAAATCACTAGTCTTCCACTCAGCAACGAGCCAAAAATGTCCACCGTGTTTTGACGTGAGATGATGGAGAGGTTGTTCTCGGCTCGTACTCTCTAGCCTAGCGGCCTTGCCTTCTTGGCAGCTCCTTCCTGAAAAGGAACGCTTGTGAGATCCTTCCTCCAGACTCAGAAGGGACCTTCGAGGTCCTCCAACCAACCCTCCTGCTCCAGTTCAAGACACTTGGTGACCACATCATCCCCAATGGATGGTTATTCACCCTCTGATTTGGTATCTCCGCCAAAAGGAGCTCCAACTCCCACGGCAGTTTGTTCTCTCTCTCTCTATGTGCCCAAAAAGTGACCTTAGTTGGGAGTTATAGCTTCCTGGGTTCTTGAAGACTGTCGTTGACCATCCAGCACCTGGTCAACTACAGCCATTTCCGCCCTACACTGTTATAACACTATTATTCCATTTTCAACCTCCTATGGGATTCTGGGGTTTGTAGTTTCCTGAGGCCCAAGGGCTCTCTGGCTGAGAATCCTAACTCCCCTCCAAACTGCAAATCCCAGAATTCCACAGGATATTGAAAGTGGAATAACCATGTTGGGTGGAAATGGGCTATGAAACCAACCCATAAGGATGAGGACAATTTTATTTCATTTATTAAAATATTTAAATCCTGTCTTTTGTCCCAAGGTCTCAGGATGGGTGAGAAGAACATCAATTTCGAAGCAGAAATAATGACAAAAGTGAGGATGAAAAATATGTCGAAGGCAGTCGTTTCTCAATTAAAAGCAGACAATTTGAAACCATCTTGATTAATACAAAGACACATGCGGGTTGGATGACATCCGTTTGACGCAAAAGCTTTAATAAAAAAAGGCAGGTTATAACTCGGTGCCAAAAAGATCGCAATGTTGGCACCGGTTGGACCTACAGGGGGAGGGAATTGTAGACTTCCACAAACTCGGGGTGCGCGGGCACTTCAAGGCGTGCATCACGTCGTGCACAAAGTGTTGATTTTACGGAAAATGGCACGGCTAAGTGAACCGAAAACAAAACTTCCATTTGGCCTCGAGAACCCAACCTTGCTAGGAGTGCTTTCCGGACCGTCCACTACGCCGGTCACGAATTCCCTTACTCCCATTTTGAAAAATGCAGCCCCACCACTTGCAAGGCGTGCCGTGTCCCCAAATTGAGGACCGCCCTGGGTTCGAAAAAAAGGTCACCCAGCACCCTCCTGTCTTTTTATTGCAGATTTTTGGGGCACCGTCTCCTTCCGTTCTCTCCTCTTTGCCCGATCTCCAAAGAGCCTACCGAAGAATAAAAGCAAAAAAAAAAAGTTAACGGCTAACCTGTGTTCTCCGTGCCACTTTAATTGCTCCGAAAAGTGCCACCCGAGGCCACGCAGCCACTTTGCGGTGGAAAGGGGAAAAAAAAAACAGGAGGGATGTACGTGCGCCGTTTTTCTCCTTGGCCTTTTGGCACGTTATTGACAGGTGCTTGATGGTTCCCTTTGTCGGAGAGCAATTTTATCCTTTCTAGCCGACAATTTTCGAGCCTCCTCCCCACCCCTCCGCTTCTTTTCTTCTCTCACTCCCACCCTCCCAACCTTCCTTTTTAATAATAATAATAATAATAAAGACAGTCCATTGGGGAAGAGAAAGCAAGGGCGAAAAGTAATTTTAAAAAGAAAAGGCCCCGTCTGGAAAGGAACAATGTCTAGCCGTCTGTCTGAAAGACGGGGACATTTCAAAGGAGAGAATGATTCCAAACCCGGTTCGTGGGTTTTGGGAAAATGTTCTGTAACCGCAAAAGGGGGAAAAGGTGGGTCTACTTGGGGGTAGACTTGCAGCGGCAGGACGTAAATTAACCCTGGGAACCTGTTAGTTACCAGGACTTTAGTTGGTCTTACGACCTTCTAACTCTTCCCCGTTCCCATTAAAGCATCGTTGGCCGTCCAGATCCACCGATTCTGCATCCACAGATTCAAGGAACCACAGCTTGAATTTTTTTTTTTAAAAAAAAGGTTCTCAAAAGCAAAACCTCAAGAGAATTTGGGAGTTGAGGGAAATTCACTGGGAAGGTCAGAATTCTTAGTTGGCGAGGCAATGCTTTCGTTCTGGCCTTTTCTTGCATTGCCAAACCCTGCGTCTGTTGCATTGACCGGGGTTGCACTAACTCATCTTCTCTCAACTTAGAATCATAGAATCCTAGAGGTGGAAGAGACCCCAAAGGCCATCCAGTCCAGCCCCCTGCTATGCAGGAACACCCATCAAAGCATTCCCAACAGATGGTCGTTCAGCCTCTGCTTAAAAGCCTCCAAAGGAGGAGACTCCACCACATTCCATGGAGGCAGCAGATTCCACCGTCGGACAGCTCTGACCATCAGGAAGTTCTTCCTGAGGTTCAAGTGGAATCTGCTTTCCTGCAGCTTGAATCCATTGCTCCTTGTCCTGGTCTCTGGAGCAGCAGAAAACAAGCTTGCTCCCTCTTCAACATGACATCCCTTCAAATATTTAAACCTGGCTCTCGTGTCCCCTCTTAACCTTCTCTTCTGCAGACTAAACATTCCCAGCTCCCTAAGCCGCTCCTCATAGGGCTTCATGGCTTCCAGACCCTCCATCATTTTGGTCACCCTCCTCTGGACACGCTCCAGCTTGTCCATATCCTTCTTGAATTGAGGTACCCAGAACTGGACACAATATTCCAGATGAGGTCTAACTAAAGCAGAATAGAGTGGTACCATTACCTCTCTTGATCTAGACACCATACTCCTATTGATGCAACTAAAGATCGCGTTGGCTTTCTTGGCTGCTGCATCACACTGCTGACGGATTTTCAACCCAGACTCCTAGATCCCTTTCACACATACTGCTCTCCAGCCACATGTCCCCTATCCTATATTTGTGCTTCTGAGGTCCCTTCTCAAATCGGAGTAAAGTTACTTCCTGAAATCATGGCATTGCCTGCGGGTTGGACTAGCTGACCTCTAAGGTGCCCTGCCAAATTGTAGCCAAGGAACTCCTCGAAATCACAGCCTTCGCCAACCGATCCTCACTCCCTCTCCTGCCCTGGAAAAGAAATAAATTGTCTGGACGAGCCGTCTCAGCATCCATGCAGAGAATGCCTTCGCTCCACGTACGGCAGGCTTAAATCAAGATAACTCTTCCCCCGATGCTTCCCATTCGGCTAGGAGCAACCCGTCTGCTGTCTTTAATGGTGCACAGCTGTGCGACTGGGCTACACAACTCCAGGAGAGCAGTTCTAACAAGACCCTCGCCTCTCTTTATCAGATGCCTGTCCACATCCCTCCCCCTTGCGTAATGGGAACTCAGGCAGCATTGCGATGGCCGAATTAAGATCCCGGCCCCTAGGAATCCGGAAAACTTCCACTGAGACGCTTGGGAAATAATGAGATCGGCCGTCTTTCGCTGGAGCCGTCGGGTTTTCCAAGTAGCAGCAAGGGGACTGTTGACATTTCATGAGATACGGGGCCAACCATCAGGAAGCAGCTCTGAACAAGTCTGCGTTCTAACTAAATCTTGTTGTGCGCCGTAGTTTGCGACTTATGGCGACCCAAAGAAGAACCTATCATGGGATTTTTGGAGCTGTGTGTGACGCACCCAAAGTCCCCGGTAGGTTTGGCCAAGCAGAGAATCAACCTTTGATCTACAGGGTTGCAGACCCTGAGCACACTAGTTCTCTTTGTAAAAAGTATAAATAAGCAGTGCTGTATATACATTCATTTCCTCCTCCCTCCTCTTCCTTTCTTCCTTTGGTGATGTGACTCAAAAGACAGTTTTAATTGTATAAATGGTATAAATAAGTAGCAAAGGGAGCATATGCCTTTCCTCTTCCCTCCTCTTCCCTTCTTCCTTTGGTGATGTCACTCAAAAGACAGTTTTAATTGTATAAATGGTATAAATAAGTAGCAAAGGGAGCATATGCCTTTCCTCCTCCCTCCTCTTCCCTTCTTCCTTTGGTGATGTGACTTAAAGGACAGTTTTAATTGTATAAATGGTATAAATAAGTAGCAAAGGGAGCATATGCCTTTCCTCTTCCCTCCTCTTCCTTTCTTCCTTTGGTGATGTGACTCAAAAGACAGTTTTAATTGTATAAATAAGTAGCAAAGGGAGCATATGCCTTTCCTCCTCCCTCCTCTTCCCTTCTTCCTTTGGTGATATGACTTAAAGGACAGTTTTAATTGTATAATGGTATACATAAGTAGCATTTGGAGCACATCCGTTCCCTCCTGTTGCTTTCTTCCTTTGGTGATATGACTTAAATTACAGTCTCAATCATATAAATGATATAGATAAGTAGCAAACAGAGCACAGCCTTTTCCTCCTCTTTCCGCTTCCCTTCTGCCACGTGCTTTAAATTAGAGTTTTAAGGCTGAGTAGGTCAGACGATGGCACTTGCTTGTCTTTGCAAGAAAGGGTCATCTCTCTGCAACAACAAATCCTGCAGCTGCGTCCGGCATTTCACAGGGAAAAACTGTGCTCAACAAGGCGAAAACGATTCACAAGGAAGAAAAACACACAAATTGGGAAAGGCGCTAACAAGTTTGCTTTCGCCTAGTTGTTGGAATGGGCAAGATTCCACCCTCTTCTGCCTTCTTCTTCCCACTGAGTCAATTGAGCAGAAACTACTGTTGCCTGTTGAATTTGGTTTGCAGCGATTGAAGGAAGCTGAGGACAAAGGTGGGAGGAGGGGAGAGGAAACCAGGACATTCTAAAAGCAGCTGGAAAAGTGGGACGGCAGAGGATTAATCTGAATGGTCCCTACCAAACTGGGGTTGCTAGCCATGCCTAAATACCAGACGAAAGCAGTGATTTCAATTCACTTAGGCCATGTCTGCCTTATACTGTTATAGTGCTTTTATTCCACTTTCAACCTCCTGTGGAATTCTGGGATTTGTAGTTTCCTGAGGCCAAAGAGCTCTCTGGCTAAGAAATCTAAACGCCCCTCCCTAAACTGGGATTCCACAGGATGTTGAAAGTGGAATAATAGCACTATAACACTGTAGTGTGGACATGGCCCTGGTCATGGGTGTTAATGGCAATTTGGTTCAAGAAACATTCAAGTTCCTAGTCCTCATTAGAGGTTTCCTCCTCACTTCTTTTCCTTTCTTCTCTCTGTGTGGAGTCCATGAACAAAACAAAAAGAAGTCCTTAAGTTTCTCGTCCCTATGAGTCCCTCCTAGTCCGTTCCTAGTTCTTATGGGATTTTTCTTTGTCTTCCTTTCTGTGCATGCAGAGAGAGAGAGAAAGAAAAAGAGAGAGAAAGGAAGACCTTGCATGAATGGAAAATTTCTGGCCAGGATAATCCATCGTTCCCGTGCGCTGCCTCTTTATGTAACGGCTGCTCCCGACTGCAGATGTGATCTGTGCCATGGTTACCGCCGGGGTGGGATGCGTCAGCTGGCTAGCCAGCCAACCTAGCCTACCTGCATGCTGAGAAAATCCTGTCCAGTTGGCGAAGAATCCGCCAATCGCAAGCTGCCAGAGCACAAAGACCCCAAAACTAGAATCCTCAAGGTCGTGGCCAATTGATGCTGGATCCGCCAATTCGTGCAGCAGCTAAAAAAGCCAATGCAATTCTAAGCTGCATCAATAGGAGTCTAGGTCAAGGGAAGTGATGGGACCACTCTATTCTGCTTTAGTCAGACCTCACTTCGGACCCTGTGCCCGGTTCTGGGCACCACCAGAGGTCAGGAAGGATATGGACAAGCTGGAATGCATCCAGAGGAAAGCCACCAAAATAGCAAAAGGCCTGGAAACCATGAAACCCTTTGAGGCGCAGTTTAGAGAGCTGGGTATGTTTAGCTTGGAGAAGAGAGGTGACAGGGTAGCCCCATGGTTGGATATTGAAAAAGATGCCATAATACAGAAGATGGAGCAAGCTTGTTTTCTGCTGCTCCAGAGTCTGGGACACGGAGCAATGGCTTCCAACCACAGGAAAAGAGATTCCACCTAAACATTAGGAAAAACTTCCTGGTGGCAAGAGGGTGGAATAGGTTACCTGGGAGTGTGGTGGAATCTCCTTTTTTTGGAGTCTGGAAGGCCAACCATGCTTTGATTGTATCTTTCTGCACGGCAGAATGGGGCTGGGCTGGGTAGCTCTTTTCCAATTTATAGGAGTTACATTT
The DNA here is from genome assembly GCA_948474755.1 of Ctenosaura bakeri. Lineage (NCBI taxonomy): Eukaryota > Metazoa > Chordata > Lepidosauria > Squamata > Iguanidae > Ctenosaura > Ctenosaura bakeri. Next base: position 241,941 of record CAOLHI010002238.1, read on the forward strand.
AGCCTGGAGAAGGTTAAGACAGTCCAACGCTCAAACCACTACATCTGCGAACTGTATCGTTTAACGACGTTTTCGCTTTCGTACAGTCCTCCCTTCGCGATCGCAATGTGATTATTCCCAAGGTGTCTGCATATCTTTCCCCCCATTCCTCTCCTCCGTCCCCTTGTCTTTTGCCGGGGTGCAGGTGCCTCACTTTTCCATTCCCGGGCAGAAGACCACAGAATGGGAGGGGAGAAAACTCCCCATGAGGAAGGAAATCAGACTTGTGCCTTCCCTCCCATCCCCTTTGCTTTTCGTCTCCGCGCACATCCTCTAATGCTCAAAACCCTGATGCCACGCGGGCTCCAACCCTCTCCAAACCCAACCCTCCAGCCTTTCCCAGGTAAAAACTTAGGAAGCAATGCAGTCAAGAAGGCAAAAGTTACTTGCAAGGAAGGATGGGAGAGATTGGAGAAGTTTGCTTTTTGCAGAACCTGCTGAGATGGGCAAGATTCCTCTCTCTGCCCTTTAGGGGGAATAAATCTAGGACGCTTACTGCTGGTTGCACCTGACGCAGACAACTCATCCCTCCCTAAGTCCTTTTTTCCTTTCCTAATGCTCTAATCCTAAATAGGGTTAGTTTAGATTTAGGTTGGGCTCAGGGCAGCTTACGCCTAAGAAGGGAGATGGATGCCAGGGTCACAACCCCTCCCCAAAAGGTGCAAAAATATTTAAACGTGGCTCTCGTGTCCCCTCTTAACCTTCTCTTCTCCAGGCCAAACATCCCCAGCTCCCAAAGCCGGAGGGCTTCACTGTTTCCAGGCCTTCTGCCATTTTCATTTTTATTTTGCATTTTTATTTTAGTCATGGGAAGGGGGGCTCTTTAAAACGAGCAAAGGAAGTGTTTTGAAACTGGAAAAGGGCAGGGAAAAGAAATGAAGGGGTAGAGGAAGGGTGGGCAAAATGTGAACCATCTCTATCGGAGATCCTGACGTAAATGGAGCAGAACTAAATGGATCAGAGGCTGGGTGGGGAGTTGCCTCCCGACAGAACTTCAGGATGATCATTATTGAAAAAAGTTTGATAAAACAACAGAGCAATTCCCGTTTCATCAAAAGTGTGCCAAAGAAAAAAGATTTTTGAAAAAACATATCCAAAAAGACTTTTGAATACACTTCCACTTACAACGATATTACAAAATACTATAATACTCTAAGTACCAGGTCCGTATAAGGAGAGATCTAAGCTGCATAGGGCTTTATAGGTCGTGACCAGCGCTTTGTGTTTAGTATGTTCTCCGGAAAGCAATGCGCAGCCGGTGGAATGATTTTAATCTCGGTGTGATAGGATGACTTCTAGATGTGCCAGGAACCAAACTGGGTTCCAATGTTTTGAACTAACTGAAGCGTCCATACTTGGGGCCTTTCCGCACTATGCTGTTGTAGCGGTATTATTCCGCTTCCAACCTCCTATGGAATCTTGGGGTTTGCAGTTTAGGGAGGGGCATGGAGGACTCTCCGCCAGAGAGCTCTTTGTAAACTACAAAGCCCAGAACTCCACAGGAGGTGGGAAGTGGAATAATCGCACTATAACAGTGTCATGCAGAAAGGCCCTTGGTTGCAAAGGCAGCCCAATGTAGGAGTTCAGCTTCAGGAGTACAGGGGCAGCCCCATGTATTGCACTTTGCAGAAGTCTAGCCTTAAGGTTGCTGGTGCGAATGCTACCATAGAATCATAGGATTCTAAATGACAAGAGAGACCTTTTCTTGGGACATCTCAAAGAGTTTCTGTCAGTCAGAGGGGACAGTGCTAGCTGGTTAGTCTGACCCGGACCAAAGCTTTTTTCCTATAACAACAGTGATTTTTATAGACAACTGATAAGTAAGTCTCCCCTGGGTGTGATAATGCCTCGCTATCTGAGCGGGATTTCGACCGGCTAAAGGGAAAGTCAACTCAGCACGGCTAATACCTTATCCTTTTAAATCTGATTTTAAGTGGATGCTCCATGTATCTTTTCTTTGGGGGGGGGGAATTGAATTATCAGGATCTCTAACTGCTTTGGCCAATGGATTCGGCCAGCAATAGGAAGGAAGGGAGAGAAGACAAGAAAATGAAGCAAAGACGGAAAGAAAAATTAAAAGGAAATTGGAGCCCATTGGCTGGGTAAGGTCCAGGAATAAAATTCAGTACCTTGGAGGTGTCACGGGGCTCCTTCTCACCCTTACTGGCTGATGAGAAACAGCTCTGTGTGGCTACAAAGCATCCTACTGGCAATCAGGAACATTTCAAGAGAAAGGTAAGATGATTGAAAGTCTGGAAACCAAGTTTTATGGGTACGTTTAGCCTGATAAAAAGGTTAAGAGGAGACATGACAGCCACATTTAAATATTTGAAGGGATGTCATGTTGAAGACGGAGCCAGATCGTTTCCTGCTGCTCCAGAGACTAGGACATGGACCAACAGATTCACATTGCAAGAAAACCTAAACATTAGCATTCACTGTAAGAAATGTTTGGTCCTTCCAACTCTAAGCTTCTGTGATTCTACAATATGACAAATATCTTCTGCAAACAACACGAAGTCTCTAACTAGAAGCTTGAGATGTGACCATGAGCACCCAGCGTGAAGAAGTCACTCAACCAGGTGGAGAAACTCTAAGTTCCATGTCAAGGGTGTGGTGAATCCATCCGGGGTTTTATCCCAGACTTTACGGGAGTGCTGCAAGATGCTGAACTTATTTTGGGGGACAGATTTTTAATTCAGCCTTTGAAGGAGCTCTCCAAGGGTGAATGTGTGCCCGCAGGTCATCAGCCTTTGGGTCTTCCTAGGGTAATAATATTGGTCTCCCATCCAAATACTAACCAGGGCTGACCCTGCTTAGCTTAATCAGATAGGAACCAAACCAGTTGGAGCTAAATTGAGGCGAAGGAGCTCTCCTAGGTGCTGAACCTAATTGGTGCAGTTAGGGTTTATCCCTGGTTTTAAGAAAGCTCTCCAAGGTGTTGAAATCATTCATTATTTTGGATAACACCCTTTCCTTTCACTGTTGATGGAGAAGCCATCACACACACCAACAGGGTGCCTTTGACCCCCATATTCAACATGGAGGCATCAAAAAAGCAATAGAAGCCGGCCCCAAGTTCGTCCGTAAAACCAAACTGAACCCAAGTCGACTCCTGCTGAATTTAGGTACCGTTGGCCCTCCGCGTTTCGTAGGCTTAGGGGCCCGGGACCCTCGCAAAAGTGGAAAAATCTCAACTATCGAAATGTATGTGTGTGTCTGTGGGGAGGGGGCTGAGGCATGGTGGGGAGAAGGGACACCCAGGGTCCAAACTGGGACAGGGAAAGAAGACAGGGATCGAGATGGTGGCCCTATGCTTCTTCTCTCTCGCCCATCTCCTTCCTTAGGGGGCATCGGGAGAGGGTTTGTGGTGCTGAGAAATTGGGCTGCGATCCGTCCTTAGCTGGCCAACCAGTGGCTGGTGGGAGAGGAGGAGGCCAGAGGTGGGTTTGGAAAGGGCTGCACGGCCTGATCGGAGTAGGTTCCCCCAGACAAGGAGTACCTGGGGGGGGACGGGGTCGGAGAAACTTGCAAATAATCCAATCCGCTTAAGTCAAACCTGCAAATGTGGACGGCTAGCTTTAATTCAGATAATTTAGGGAGAAAAGGGACTCCTTAGATATTACAGCAAGTTGCAGTAGGTAGATATTATAGCAAGTTGCTCCAGACCCTTCACCATTTTGGTTGTCCAGAGGAGGGCGACCAAAATGGGGAAGGGTCTGGAAGCCATGCCCTACGAAGAACGCCTTAGGGAGCTGGGGATGTTTAGTTTGCAGAAGGGAAGGTTAAGAGGGGACATGAGAGCCATGTTTAAATATTTGAAGGGATGGCATGTTGAGGAGGGAGCAGGCTTGTTTTCTGCTGCTCCAGAGACTAGGACAAGGAGCAATGGATTCAAGCTGCAGGAAAGGAGATTCCACCTGAACCTCAGGAAGGACTTCCTGATGGTCAGAGCTGTCCGGCAGTGGAATGTGCTGCCTCCTCCATGGAGTGTGGTGGAGTCTCCTCCTTTGGAGGTGTTTAAGCAGAGGCTGGATGGCCATCTCTTGGGAATGCGTTGATGGGTGTTCCTGCATAGCAGGGGGTTGAACTGGATGGCCCCAGGGGTCCCTTCCAACTCTAGGATACTATGATTCTCTTGGACACACCAACACCCACATTTTGCAATCCCTGGGTCCTCAATTTTCTTTTCTAAGCCGCTGTCTATGGTGCTGAAAATCACCAAGCCGAAGAATAGCACCTACTCCAGGTTGGTTTATTCCCTTGGCTATCAGCACAGCATAGAAAAGATTCTATCACACAAACCCTGGGGGGAAAAAACCACATTAAACATAGTTTGGTCTATGTCTGAGTAACATATTCACACTCCAAGCTGTTTCGGGTTCTTTCGGGAGACACACATTTAATACTAAAGACTCCAGCTGATAATAAATACACTGCCACAATATGCCACAGTAGTAATATTATTCATTTGTTTAAGTTGTTTCTGACTTACGGTGACCCCAAAGCAAGCCTCTAACAGGGTTTTCTTGGCAAGGTTTGTCCCAAGGGGGTTTGCCTTGGCCTTTCTCTGAGGCTGAGACAGTGTGACTCACCCAAAGTCACCTAGTGGGAAGCTCAAGCCATGACCCTATACTGTCTGTATTTCTTGCTACGGTTTCTTCAGAGGTTTGCCAATGGTTTCCTCCGAACGGGAGAGTGTGTGACTCTCCCCGTCGGTTTCCATGGCTGAGCAGGGATTTGAACCCGGGTTCTCCCGCGTCCAAGTACAACACCAAGCAACTAACCACCTCGGCTCAATATATTTGCACCACAAAATTTATGTGGCATCGCTGTTTGTGGACTAAACACTTGTGGAAAATCTTATACCAATCCCTTTATAGTCCCCTCCCCAAATCCTATCAAGAAAAGAAGATGGGGAATTCACTAAGAAATATATTTTACAATAAAATTTCACAAAGGGGTTTCACTTCCTCAGATTGGGTGGGCTCTGGCCCTCCAAAACTTGTGTCCGAAGAAACCTGCCAGCTTTTTGGGTCAGCCCAGAACTTGTTCGTAGTTATTTGAGGCTCTGCTGTTTTGCTGCTACAAATTGCAATATTTGAAGCAGAAAAGAACAGGATATTTTCATCCCTTCTAACTCTATATGTCTAAAATTTGCCACGGGTTAGGCTCTAAAAAAGTGGGGTGCAACTCGACAGCTTCAGCCACCAAGTCCATGATCCCCTACCCTCGTTGGCTAAGCAGGCTGATGGGAATTGCAGTCCAAATCCCCAGGAAAGAGAAAAAGATTGGGGAGAGGAATGGTGAATCAAACAAGTGTTCCTTCAGTTTCTCATTCTCAGTTCGAAGCGGAAGCGATTTTTATAAAGATTTAAAACCGACAACAAAACAACAGGACAATTTCTAATTTCCCTAGAAACCAAAGAAAGGAGAAAAGAGACGCGTTCTTGTCTCTTTCCTTATTCTGTTTTCTTTAAAAAAACAAAACACAGACAGATCATTCGTGCAGAAACTGCTTTCTCAAGACCACGCAAAAATAAAAAATAAAAGAAGATTGGAAAGCCGACCCCAAAGACTCAGAAAGTCCCAGATTTTGTTCATGTTCTTTCCAATTTTATCTTGGAGACGCAGACACACTGCATTTAGCCCGAAATGTTTTCCGCCAGGTCTTGGTACAATCAGAGACTTTTCACACCAGCTCAGTTTGCTTTTAACCAGAGATGAAATTGGAAAGAATGGGAAGGGGGGGGGAAATCCGAGACTTTTCTGGAGGGAAAGGAGAAAGAGGCTGGGAAAAAAGAGGAAGGAGAAAGAGAGAAGTCTGTGAACTTTGGAGCTACAGGTGGTTTCTCAGCCTTGCTGGAAGGAAACAAGTGGAAGAGAGACCGGGATCTCCCTGGGATGACTTTCTCCCTTCCAGCTTTAAGCATTTCTGACTTCTTTTCATCACAACTCCCCCATTCCCTTTGTCCAGCCCCCCAAAAAACCCTATGAAGAAAAGAAAGAAGAAAAAAAAGATTTGGGCATACTTGTATAAATCCCCCCCCCAAATCTTGATACTCTTTCCATCCATCCACCCAGTTCTTCCAAAAACGTTTCCAAACGCATAACCCTGAACTAAGAAAATTAGGGAGGGGGGAAATGGGTAGCCTTGTCTTCTTTATTACTTTGGCATCCCAGCTCCGGAGGGTGGATTTGGGGAGCTGCAATCAAATGGCAACCACCCCCTTCCCCCGTTAAGCACAAGGCGGATTTGGGGTTCCCAAGGCGCAGCGCGCACCCGTCTTGACATTTTGCGCACCTGCGGGGAAAGGATTCCTGTTTTTTGGCGAGCAGGGGGATGTGAGAAAGGGGATCCGCCAGGTGAGGGGGGTCTTCCCCGCCCTTCCCCAGCCGTACCCACCTTTCTTGAGGTCTCTAGACCTCGCCTTGGATCAAGGGAGCGCCATCCAAACCTCACCTGGTCTCCAAAAGCCTGCCTTGCGCATCCGGCGCTCCAGAAAGCACCTCGGTCCAGCGCTGAGCTTTTTATAGACTAGCCCACGGGCAACCTGGGAGGGGCGGGGGAGGGATCCGGCCTCGTGTCTTCTTCCCCCCTCCCCTCCCCTTCCCACCCCCTTTTAAAGGCAACCAATACCTTCCCTGCTCCCAGCCCTTCTCCAGTTGGAAACGGCCAAGGCAACCATTACATCATACATAGTAGCCTCGGTTTGAGGGGCTGGGAGTCTCCACCTTCCCTTGAAATGGGGAGAGAGGGAGGGCGAGGAAAGAAGTGGGGGGAAGGCAGATAGCAACAGGTTGGGGGGAAGTTGGAGCCATAGGGAGGAGAGGAAAGGAGAGCCGTGGAGACAGGGCAGTGGGGCGTTGCTAGGCGCTAGAGCTGGGGAGAAAACGATGCTGGGTGCACGCTTCGCTTTATTGTTGCAAGGAGATCTCTCTCTCTCTCTTGCAAAAGGCGAGCAAGCGCGACTTTCTTAAGCTTTCAGGCTTAAAACTGTCATCTGAGGCACGTGGCTAAAGGAAGAAGGGAAGAGGAGGGAGGAGGAAAGAGCTGCGCCCCCTTTGCTACTGATTTATACCATTAGAAGGGCCACTTAAGTCATGGCACCAAAGGAAGAAGGGAAGAGGAGGGAGGAGGAAATGGATGTACATACAGCGCTGCTTTTTTATACTGCTTTATACTGCAGGGATTTGAGCTCTGTTCTCCCAGATTCCTCGTCCAACACTCAAACCACTTCATCATACTGAGTTCAATATGGCCACCCTATCCTTGGGCCTCCTTTGTTCAATAGGGCTTTGCAATGGCCTCCCTCTAAGGCTGAGAGTGTGTGACTCCCCCAAGGTCACCCAGTGGGTTTCCATGCCTAAGCGAGGATCCAAATTCTGTTTTCTTGAATTCTCAGATCCACATTCAAAGCACTACCATCGTGCTGGCTCTCATATAAAAACAAATTAACAAATAAATCATAGAAAACAAATTCAGGACCTGACTTCAAGCGTTCATCCGAACTGGAGGGGGTCCATGGAAATAAACCGAGTTTGTATCAACATTGTCTTACCACCCACTTATTGACTCAGTGGGTCTACTCTAATGGAAACTAGAAATGGAATTTAGGTCAAGACCATTTAAAAAACCATCATCCCTCTTTCAACTTCCAATAAAAATGTGTATATAAACCTATGAACAAAAACCGGGGGCGGACAGAGTACGACACGTGCACAATCGGAGTGGAAAGGTGAGGATATGGATTGCTGGACTCTCTCAAGATTGAAAGAATAGATGTGCTTTTGGAGAAAGTTGAGAAAAACTCCCCCCAGAAGGGTTGGGAGATTCTAGGAACTGTGCTCCAGAAAAGGTAACTTCTCCAAACTCTAGCAAAGCAGAGTTTTTTTATCTGAGGGAGAAAAGCAAGAGAATGCTACTTATAAATATATTTTGTCTGGTTGGATCATCCCCCATTTCCTGCCTTATTCCTGAAAGGGGATAATTTTGTTTAAAGTGCACCATCCCCTGCTTTCTCCCCAAACAGTGCATTGGTGCACCCTCCTTTTCAAAATCTTAATTTTCTCTCTCCATTCCTCATCAATTTGATTTCTTTCCTACATTGATTGCCTTCCTTCCTACTAGATTTCCTTCTTTCCTACTAGATTTCCTTTCCTCCTGTCTACCGAACTTGATTTCTTCTCTTCTTTCCAATTTGATTTTCTTCTTCCATCCATCCAACTTGATTTCTTTCCTCTCAGATCTCCTCCTTCTCTCCTTCCATCAAACATGATTTCCTTTCTTCCCTCACACTTGATTTCCTTTTTCCTGTCCATTGACCTTGATTTATTTCCTTAATTCTTTCCTTCCTTCCTTCCATCCATCAGACTCTGTTTGATTCCCTCTTCCTTCCTTTCCTCAAACTTGATTTCATTCTTTCCTGTCCATTGGCCTTGGTTTCCTTCCATCCATCCATCTTGATTTCCTTCCTTCCTTCCTTCCTTCCTTGATTTCCTTCTTTCCATCCATCCATCCATCCATCCATCCATAAATTTCCTTCCTTCCTTCCTTGATTTCCTTCTTTCCATCCATCCATCCATCCATAAATTTCCTTCCTTCCTTCCTTGATTTCCTTCTTTCCATCCATCCATCCATCCATAAATTTCCTTCCTTCCTTCCTTGATTTCCTTCTTTCCATCCATCCATCCATCCATCCATCCATAAATTTCCTTCCTTCCTTCCTTCCTTCCTTCCTTGATTTCCTTCTTTCCATCCATCCATCCATCCATCCATGTCCTTCCTTCCTTCCTTCCTTCCTTCCTTCCTTCCTTCCACTTTTATTTTCTTCCTTCTTTCCTGTCTCTTGACCTTGGTTTTCTCTCTTCTTTCCCTCTTTTCTTCCTCTCTGGTGGACGTGATTACCTTCCTAACTTAACTTCCTTCCTTTGTGCCCATTGAACTTAATTTCCTTCCTACAGCTCTTGATTTCCTTCCTTCCCATTTCTTACATTTCAAGCAATTCACCCTCCTGGCCCTCCATCCACACCCTTGGCCAGAAACAGGGGGAAACGGCACGCGTCCAAGGGGTACCTCTGTGGGTACAGCCGTCTCTGTGTGCAGGTGGGTGGTGGGTGGGTGAGGTGTAGCCCCTCGTTCGGAGAACAGGCCCCAGACGGGTGTTCCCATGTCTGAGTCTACATGTGAGACCTTGGAGTTGCCGGGCCAGTTAATCCTCCCCAACCTGGGCGAAGAGCTCAGGTTTCCGGAGCCACAACAGATGTGTAAATTTTAACCCTCTTTCCTAATCCCCACCAAGCCCTAGATCCCAGCTTGGATGGGGAAAACATGAAACTCAGGTTCAGGTGGAGGAGAGGCTACCATCTGGCTATCCGGGGGCCCTGTCTTGTAAACACTTATCACCGGCAACATTAGCGTCTCTATAGTAACTGCAGGGAAGGCGAGGGGGGAAAGGCAGAGGAAGGCGACCGAGCCCCCGGGGCTGGATTTGCCTCCGCGGAGGCGGAGAGGGTTTCCTGCAGAAATGGTGGGGCGCCTGATGGAGCCAAGAAGGGATTCACAAACACAACCGCTCCCAAAACCATGGAGTAAAATCTGTGGTCTCAGAAAAGTCCTATTTTGAATCACTGCCTGGAAAAGTTTGCAAGTGGTGCTTCCTAGAAAGGAAGGCACTACAAGGGAACGGATTTAGGGTGCCCTAAAAGGGACAACGTGGTGCGGTGCTTAGGGTCACCCCGAAACCCTCAAAAAAGCATGTGAGGCCAGACCTAAAATATTAGGTATGTCACAAACTACCCCGAGTGCAGGAGAGCCCTGAATCAGCTCGGAAAGGTCCCCAACTTCGGTCAAAAGGGACTTCTCCCCGCCTGAGACAGGATACAGTCAAAACCACTTCTTACATGAGCAAAAATTCATAGAATCATAGAGGTGGAAGAGACCACAATGGCCATCAAGTCCAACCCCATTCTCCCGTGCATGAAAAATAAAACACTGAAAGCATTCCCAACGGATGGCCATCCCACCTCTGTTTAAAAACCTCCAAGGAAGGAGATTCCACCATATTCCCAGGCAACAGCGTATCCCACTGTTGAACTGCTCTTACCATCGGGAAGTTCTTCCTAATGTTCAAATGGAATCTCTTTTCCTGAATATTTGAATCCATTGCTTTGTGTCCTAGTCTCCGGAACAGCAGAAAACAGGCTTGTTCCATCTTCAACATGACATCCCTTCAAATATTTAAACACGGCTATGATTCAACCATCTTTTCGTCAGGCTAAACATACCTAGCTCCCTAAGCTGCTCCTCATAGGGCTTCTGTTTCCAGACCCTTCACCATTTTGGTCAGATCCGTTATCGCTAACAGAAAGAGATAGCTGGGTCCAGCATGCCAGAATACAAAAAGGATCTGAATCCAGTTCCATCACTCCAACTAACAAGCCCCATCCCAGATGATCAACATAGCGGTTTGAGCATCGGACTATGTCCCCGGAGGCCTGGGTTCGATTTCCTGCTCGGCCATGGAAATCCACGGGGTGACCTTGGGCACATCACACCCTCTCAGCCCCAGAGAACCCCGTGATAGGCTTGCTTTAGGGTGGCTGGAAGGTACCCAACAACAAGGGCAGCCGGCGATAGTGCTTCTCCAGAGCTAAGACTCGGCCCATTACTGGTTGCTCGGGATCGTATTTTTAGAGTCGAAAGAAAGAGAGACAACCTCTGTGGGATTTTCTGCCTTGCGTCTCAAGGTGACTCGGTCGCCTTGGGATGAGGATTCCGAGGAACCTTGACTTGGATCCAGTCGCTGTTCTTCCTCAGACAGCAAAAAAAAAAGGTCACCGCCTGGCCCTGACGTTTGGCAATTTTGCAAGAAAAAAAGCCATGCACAGAAGGAGATTTCCTGTCTTTCCCGCGTCCTTTCTAGAACCTTATTCTATAACGCTACAAAAGGGGGGCAGCCATGTGCTTCAGCTGCCCTGACTTGGCAACACGGTGCCGGTTCATCCTTGGCCATCTCGCTTTTCCAGCTGCATCTCTCTCTCCCCATTTTCCCCCTTTGTCCTCCGCTGCACAATTCCCACTCTTGATTTAGGCCGATGAGAGACCTCTGAGTCACCCCGTCCTCGGCCACCCTGCTCCGATCCTGGAGATTCAAAGACGTGCCTTCCTGGGTTGGGTCTATCCCTCTTCTTCTTTTCCTACCACCTTCCCAAGGATTGTCGTCTTTTCCAGGGAGTCGGGTCTTCTCACGATAGGACCAAAGTACGACAGCCTCAGTTTAGTCATTTAGGCTTAATTTGCTCTTGGACCCATTCATTTGTCTTTCCACCAGTCCAGGGTATTCACAGAACTCTTCTCCAGCCCCACATTTCAAAGGAGCTGATTTTCCTCCAGCTTTCTTCGCTTGCCCAGCTTCCACCACCATGCATAGAAACTGGAAGCAGACATTATAGATGTGGGAAGTCTAGACCTTAATTCTTTTACCCATTGCAAGGAAGGCAAGTCATTTCCCCCTAACAAAAAGAAACCTACCTTCCCAAACTAGACTATGGGTCCATCCGGTTCGATAGGGTCTCCATCCATCACTCTTTGCTCTTCCGGATGTTTTAAACTACAGCTCCCAGAATCCCAATCATACTGGATTTTGGGAAGGTAAAGTCCAACATCTGGAAGAACCAAGTTGGAAAACCACGGGTCTAGTTTACGTACGGCCAACCCTGGAGACACAGATGGCCACAACGGCAACAAAATATGGGGATTATAGACTAACCCTCCTGTTTTCTAGAACTTGGTCCATCTTGTTGCTCTCCAACGTTACTCCCCTTGCTAAAATTTTAATGATAGATCTGTTTTTCTCCTAATGTTTAATTCTTAACGTTCAGGTGGCGATGGCCTTCCACCAGGAGAAGCAAACTTCTCCAGATCTTTTGGGGAGGTTTTTTTTTTTTAAGGCCATATGGCTCTGCTTGCAGAAGACAGGGAGCAAGAGAGGCCGCCGCCACGCAACTGGCAAAAGGTCAGGGTTGAACAATTAATTATTCTTGAGTTGTTTTTCCTCTCCATCCTTCCCCTACCCTTCTCCTTCCCCTTTTGTGTAATTAGAAACCAAAGCAGTGTTTGGGGAAGGCAGGGGGGAAGGAGAGAGCCGGGTCGAGGGAGGGTGAGCATGTGATGCTCCTCGACGCCGGACTTCGCCCTCCTCTGACCTGATTTTGCACAACCTGCCTGATTAACTTCCTCGGCTCACGTGGCTCCCCGGAGCAGCCTGTTGCCCGGCTTCCCACGTCGCCACGGCAACTGCCTCAGCACCAGGTAACGCCGACCGAGGCTCTGCAGCCAGAGGCCGAGCGCGGGAAGCATCTTGCACCAGCCAGGTCAACCTGGGAGAGGAAAAGGGTTTTGAACCTTCGCCTCCTCTGGGATTGGCCCATCCGACCCACTCCTTCCCCACAGGCAGACCTTCTTGGTCAGGAGGGTGTCCACACGCCACAGTTATAACTCGACGATTCCACTTCCATCCTTTGGAACACCGGGGAGTTTTCAGGGATGCATTTAAATCTTTAAAAAGGCTTTTGCTTTTACTACGGCGTGATGCAGCAGCAGTGGTGGGGATTAAGTTTTTAATTTCCTGAATGTTTCCAGAGCTTGGAAAAAAGTTATTTTGTTAGAATCATAGAATCATAGAAATGTAGAGTTGGAAGAGACCCCAGGGGCCATCCAGTCCAACCCCCTGCCATGCAGGAACACCCTCAGAGCAATCCCGACAGATGGCCATCCAGCCTCTGCTTAAAAACCTCCAAAGAAGGAGGAGACTCCACTACACTCCGAGGCAGCCGATTCCACAGCTGGACAGCCCTGACTGTCAGGAAGTTCTTCCTGAGGTTCTGGTGGAATCTCCTTTCCTGCAGCTTGAATCCATTGCTCCTTGTCCTGGTCTCTGGAGCAGCAGAAAACAAGCCCCCTCCTTCCTCTACGTGGCATCCCTTCCAATATTTAAACATGGCTCTCATGTCCCCTCTTAACCTTCTCTTCTGTAGAGGTTAAACTAGCCAACCTTCTCTTCTCTTCGCCGTGTGTATCGTGTCTTATTTAAATCATAAGCCTGAGGGCAGAGAGTGTTCAAACTAACCATCTGTAAGCCGATCAGCAGCAATTGAAGTAAGTGATAAAGTGGGAGGAGGATCCAGAACATTTTAAGTTCTTCCTGATGTTTAGGTGAAATCTCTTTTCCTGTAGTTTGAATCCATTGCTCCGTGTCCTGGTTTCTGGAGCGGCAGAAAACAAGCTTGCTCCATCTTCAACATGACATCCCTTCAAATATTTAAACATGGTTATCATGTCTCCTCTTAACCTTCTTCTCATCGGGCTAAACATGCCCAGCTCTCTTAGCTGCTCTTTATAGGGTTTCATGGTTTCCAGGCCTTTTCCCATTTTGGTCTCCCTCCCCTGGACACGTCCCAGCTTGCCAATCTCTTCCCTGAACTGGACACAGGATTCCCGGTGGGGTCTGACTTGGTGGCTTCCCCTAAACTCTTGCACTCCCTTCCCAGGGAGTTCGATTTTCCATTTGGTCTTGGAAACGCACAGGGTGACTTTGGGTGTGTCCCATACTCTCAGCCCCCAGAAAACCCCATGACAGATTCACCTTAGGGTCAGCATAAGCCTTTTTCTCCTTCTGGTGGCAAGCAAAGAGACCTTTCTCTTCCTTTTTTTAAAAAATCTTTTAAATCCAACACTGAGAGCTGTAAAATAATATATTTTTATCCACCTGCACGGCACACAGCATTTGATTAGAATAATGCCCCCTCCTCCAATAAATCAAGTACACATTTTCACCAAATTACACGCTTATCATCTTCTCATCAAAACCTACTTTTCCTTTTTAGCAAGTTTCTTTTGTCAAAGTAATTTTAATATGTGCAGATAAGTCTCTGCCATTTTATATTTCCTTATTCTATATGTACATCTACATCGATCTTATTCACACTTTAACGTCAGCCCTTACTTTTAACAAAGTCATAAACCGGTTTCCATAGCCTTTCTACCTCTCGAATCGAATTCCCTTTTATCGAATTTGATCGTTTTTCCGTAATTTTGATTTGCCGTTCTTCCATGGACGGTTCTGTTTTATCTTTTCCCCGTCGTGCAAAGCAACGTCTTGCTGACCAATTGCAAAACCATCCTCTTGTTTTCCTTCAGTACTTTTTGACTCCCCAGAAAGACCTTTCTATTCCAGATTATTTTTAAAAAACTTGTTTTAATTGCAATTTTTAAGAGCTCTTACCTGTTCCATTGCATTTTTTTATTCTTTACTCTTGTTCTTTTAATACTGCAGTTGGCTTAATTCTGTTTTAGCAATCCCTTTTTGTATGTTTTTAATTGGAAAAAAAGTGCGTGCTGCAAAAAGAAAAAAATTAATAACCATAATGATGATGATAATGATGATGATGATGATGATACAGATAAAGGTACCACCTTGGGACAGGCTGGGCTTTCCCTTGCAAGCCAGGGGTGTCCACACTTTGCTGCTTGCCTGAAATTAAATTGCAAGGCAATTAAAATGCCATAATTGGCTTCCAACTAGGGGCAAAATCTCCCCAGGGGAAGCGACCCACTGAGCTGGTTTCCGAGTTCTCCCTTTGCCTTGTAACAGAAGAATAAAAAGAGCTGCTTGTCCATTTCGTGCACCGCAGCCGAACGTGTTAAATAGAGAAGGGAGTCTTGCTCCGGACTCCGGCGGCTCTTTTGTCCCCTGGTTGGAATCACGGTCATCTGCGCCGGCTCACGTCCGAGGCTGGAGATGTGCTTTTCGTGCGCTGCCTCGACGGCTGGAGAAATGAAGGTTGCTTCGTGCCGTTGATTGAATCCATTCGGGCCGAGGCATCCGCGGCATGCCTTGGGCTCGCCAATTTGACCGGTGTCAGCCTGCCCGCCCAGCAAATGTCCAAACGCAGCTCCGGAAGGGGCATCGAGACCTTTACACAAGGGGCTTTCCCTTTCCAAAAGGGAAAAAGTAACTACTGGTTAGTTAATTAATTAGCAAACCAATCAACACCCCAACATGCCATGTTTGAACTCCTCTCTACAAAGGCTTACTTTATAATATGTCCAATGAATCCTCCACTTTTGTCGGGGCTCAACAGTCCCAGACAGTGGAAAAATGCAAATAAAATGAACAAACTAGTTACTTAACTAATTTGTTTAACTCATTAACTACTTAGTTAACTATTTGTTTAACTCATTAGCGACTTAGTTAACTGTTTCACCAACCAAGCCAACTTCGGTTGGCTGCTCTGTGCATCCATTCGATTCACTAACGAACCCATCCAACCCCTCTAACATCTCTCACATGTATTCCTAACTGACCAATACATGGTCAGTTAGGAATACTTAAAAAATCCCATTAAAACATGCCATACTCTAACCCCCTTCCAACAAAGCTTTATTTTATAATACATGCAGGGAGCTTTGGTGGGGCGACGGGGGCTCAACAGCCTTGACAAAGTAGAAAAAAATCTGAATATACATTTAAAAATCATGAACTCTATTTTTTTAAAATCTGGGAACACTTCTCGAGGAATCTCTAGGTCCTCCAAGATGATCCTAGGGTTTACGGTCTGGCAGACGTGGGCCATAGAAGCACGCTGGAGGACGTAGCAATGCCTAGAGAAATCTCCTTTCCAGGAATCTGTAGGATCTGTAGGAATCTGTAGGATCTGTAGGGCCTCCAGTGTGGCTATGGTCCACTTCCAGCAGACATGGACCACAGAATTTCATTGGAAGATCCAGAGATTCCTAGAGAGAACATATTGTTTTCCACGACAGGGTAAACAGAGCAAGAATTTTTCTAAATAAATAAAATAATCTGCAAATCCTCAAGTGCTGAACCGCGGAAAAGGAGGGCCCACTGACACATCGCATCGCTAACCATACTTTATCTAATAGCCACATTTCTCTTTCCCAGGTCCACGATATCACCGTCTCCAGGGTCTTGGAGTGACGCAGCTCTCGGATTCGGAGAGCTCCAGCAAAGCCAGGAGTGGATTCACCGCCCCACTGACATGGAACCCCCCAGCGGACACTGTTCAAGACACCAAAGTCTTTCTCTCCTTTCGTCTTGTTTTTAGTGGGTGCAAGAGGGAAGGGGAAGGAAAAGACGAGGAAGGGAAAACATATATATGAGCTGCAGTGTTTTTCTATTTTATTTTTTTTCTCCTCTCCAACAGAAGCAGTGCTCTCTCTCTCTCTCTCTCTCTGTTCATTATGGTAATGGCCTCCTCTCACCTGAGGATGCTATCACGGCAACACTCAAAAAGGGAAATGACAGCTACTTTAAACTATTATCTCTATTCTTCGTCAGAGCCAGTCCTTTTTTTTTTTTTCTGGGCAGGTGCTAATAGCGGGCAGCTCGGGAAGAAGCTTTCACGCATTAGCCACAAGTAGCTCATTAACACGCTCTTTCCCTGGCCTCGGCACCGACGGATTGGGCAGGAGAGGGACCAAGGAGCCATGAAATGTTTTAATAGGATTTCAAAACTACAAACCCGCGCCATTTCTGACTCATGGCAACCCTATCCTTCAGCACCTTGGAGAGTCCGCAGGGTGACCCTAAAGCCAACCTATCCTGGGGTTTTCTGGGGCTGAGAGAGAATGACTTGCCCAAGGTCAGCCACGGGGTTTCCTTGGCCGAGCAAGGAATCGAACCCAGATCTTCAAGGTTGTAGTCCAGCCACTACAACATGTTGGATCTCTGTTGGAAAGTATAAATGAATATTATTTCTGAACTAAGGATTATTTTAAACAGGAGCATAAAAAGCTGCCTTGCTTTTTCTTTTTGCTCCGGCAGGCAACTGTCTTCTCGCATCCTTTTATATTTCAAGGGACACCTCCTTTTCCCTGAAACACATGCTTTCTCCCTCTCTCTCCCTTCATGCTTTTAAAAGTTCTGGCTGCATGTGCTTTGCACAACTTTTTCAGGGCCCCTCCATCTGTCTCTTTGAGGATGCAACCCCCCGACCGTAAACGAGGCAAGAAAAGCAAGTTTTCCCGCTTTACGCCGGCCCGTCTACGTCCGCTTGGGGCCACCTGGAGCAACTTATCACCACCTGGGCTCCTTTGGAAGGAGAGAACCCATCCCTTTCCCAGCTGGGAGAAAGAACAGCAGCTTTTAGTGGGGAACCACCTGCCGAGAGCGAGAAGTGCGATACCAAGCTGGAAGCCAGGTTCTCCCACAACACAAACGCACACCCACGCGTTTCCCGGTCCTTCCGTGCCGACTGCTTCTGAGCAAACACGACCAGCTGGCGGGGAACTGCCGTTCTGTGGCGAGAGGTACCAAGTCTAGTCCCTGAAATCTCCAGGGAGGAGGATAAAGCCTTTGCTTGAAACCATGGTGACGTCATGTCCGACCTGGAAGAGGACCCTTCCAACAAAGAAAAGGAGGAGGAGAGCCTGGAGGACCAGGTCCCCAGGGTTAGCCAAATGAAGCTGGTAGTCTTTTCTGGCAGAGACAGAGCCTGGTCCGTTCCAGGGTCCCACACAGGTGTCTTTCACCCTCTCAAGTGACCTAAATTAAACTGCCAGGAGCAAAAGGTCAGGCAACGGCCTGCTCCATGTTAAATAGAGGATGCTGAGCTAATGAGGCCGGCCAATCAAATGCTGGGTGTAAAGGCACTGAGAGCCAGCCTGGCGTCGTAGTTTGAGCTTTGGACTACAACCCTGGAGATCAAGGTTTGATTTTGTACTCAGCCACGGAAAACCACTAGGCAACCTTGGGCATATTACGCACTCTCAGCCCCAGAAAACCCCATAATAGGTTTGCCTTTGAGTCACCATAAGTTGGAAATGCACTCGATTTTAAAAGAGCCAGCATGGTGCAGTGTTTTGAGCCTCAAACTATGACCCTTGAGACCAGGGTTCAATTCTTCACTCGGCCATGGAAACCCACTGGGTGACCTTTGGCAACTGACACTCTCTCAGCCTACAGAAAACCCCATAATAGGTTCACTGTATGTACTCTCCAAGGTGCTGAATCCAGCTCCTAAGCAGTTCAGCACCTTGGAGAGTTGCCTAAAAATAGCCAAAACCTGGAGTGGATTCACTGTCCCACTGACATGGGAGCACTTACAAACGGGATAGTGCATTCACAGACAGATCAGCAGACACACAAACGACCAGGCCACAATTTTCCCCACCAGGGCGAGAGGTACCGCATACCCATCCAAACCAGAACCATTATTTCCACATTTGTGTCTCTATTTTGCCATTTTTAATTCATTGATTTCATTTTTTGAGGCCCAGATCCTACGGTAGGATTGGAAAGCGTAAATCTACACCCGTGGCGTTGCTCCATGGTTGTGCTGTTCCATGCTTTCGGTAGGTGACAGTGTCATGCCCCCAACTGCATATCCGCCAGTGTGGTTATTTATTGTCCCCCCACACAATGTGGAATGCATAATAGCAATCAAACGGCAACAAAGAGATGATTCAGGCTATCTTTGCGATGCCAAGGACTCGAGTAGAAAAGTTAACAGGCTGATGAGGCATTGGCTGAGAATGCCCAGCCGTACACAAAACAGACATGCTCGTAGAATTCCCGTTGTACAATGGCGAACAGAATTGTGCAATGGTTAAAAAAAATAATTATGCACATATAGAGATTTGCTGTTGCTGTGGGTCTCCAAGCCACTTCTGACTTTTTATTCTATGCTCTCTTCAGCAAATGTCCCAGGAAGGTGGCTGGATATTTACACCAGTCTGGCCAACCATGGGAGCCCCCTGGGTGATTTTGGACAAGTCACACTCTCTCCGCCTGAAGGCAAAGGCAAAGCCCGTCTGAAGAAATCTTACCAACCAGAGCCAGGGAAGTATACTGGGTTTGAATGCTAGGAGGCTTAGTGTTTGAATTCCTGTTCAGGACTGGAAATCCCTGGGTGACTTTGGACAAGTCACACACTCTCAGCCTCAGAGGAAGGCCATGGTACTCCTCTGCTGAATAATTCGTCGTGCTAAAGAAAACCCCAGGAGGAGAGGGCTGCTGTAAGTCCCTGTCTCTGAGTCCCTGTCTCTGCTGTAAGTCAAAGCCACAGCAGCAAAAAGTAACAGCGCATCAAATGGGGGTCTCATTAAAATAATGTGCAAATCTTGCACAGATCTTTTGCTCTTTTTCTGCAGGGGGACTGCGCTTTTTGGAGGGGGTGCCGTGGCTGCAGGAGAGTCAAAAGAGGAGCAGAGAGGCCGACGCTGCTGCAACCAGAGGACCGCTTTTTGGCTGGGAGCTTGGCTTCAGGAAGAGACTCCAAGGCACGCTTAGATGTCGCCCGAGAGACAAAGGCGCTGTCATAATACCGTCAATTAGACATTCATTGGATCCAGCTGAGCGAAGGGGGAAAGACAGAGGCTGAATGAATGCAATAAAACAAATGGGTTTAATACGAGAGGCTCCAGTCGGGCCGCGAGAAGCTTTTATCCACCAGAAATCTGTCCGGCGCAGACCAAAGATGTTATATTTTAAAAAAGATCATTGCAATATTGCGGTTTGATTGGAAGGAAAGGGCGATTTTCCAGGAACGGGTGGCTCGGCTTCCACCCGAATCTTTTGTAAATCCTCTTGATTCCATGGGTCTACTCCAGCTTAGTCTAAGAACCAGCTTTTTGCCTGCATTTCTTCTCTTTCAGCAAAGCGTCAATCCACCATCATACGTACACCGATCACAACCTCACGGTTAACTTTTCTGAAAGATGACTTATCCCCTTCTTGGTCACTTTGCGCCTCTTGGTCTCTCCGTCTCAGGCATCGTTCGGCCTAATGAACCCAGTCAGCCCCAGACAAGCTTCTGGCCTCGCAGCTCCAAAGATGATTAGCTTCGGCACGGCAGAGGCAGCATCGGAGCTCTGGCTCTCGGAGGTCACGTCTTCCCGAGGGAAGAGGCCGAGCTGAGGTCCGTGCCCTCGACACAACCACCTGTGTTAGCAACCTGGAACTCCAGTTCCCAAGAGCCAGAAAGGGGGGAGAAATGGACAAACTCCCTGGCAGATATATCCCTCGAGGATTTGCAGAGATTAGATAAAACTCATGGTGGAACAGCAGCTACATTTTCTGCTGTCGCGTCCTCCTGAGAGCATGCAAACCTGTCTAAGAGGAAGGTCAAGGCAGGCTGGAAAAGTCACCTTTTTGGACCACAGAAGTAGCCCTGTTGGCTGGGGGATGCTGGGAGTTGCAATCCAATCTCTCTATCCACCCCTATGAAAAATCCCTCCTTTAGGAGCCTGTTCAATTAAATTGCTTTTAATTTCTCCAACTTATCTGGAGAGAGAACGAAGATTACCTTTTGCAGCTGTGTTTTTCCTGACCTCTGGTGGTGAAAATTGCATCCCGGGGCCAAGATCCAACCCCCCCCCCAAAAAAATTGCTGGCTGCCCTGGTTAGACCTTTATTAAACAATCATTGCATAAATTTCGTATCCTGATGCCATTCTATGGGATTCAGAAAATAATTCTGCCTTAAAATCGACCTTGTTGAGATAAAGAGGAGAAGAAAAAAGCTTGTTTCCGCCCGGGATCGAACCGGGGACCTTTCGCGTGTGAGGCGAACGTGATAACCGCTACACTACGGAAACCCACCTATTAGAAGGGCTTCCCTACCCTCCCCTAATACCCGGTGCAGCTCTTCTTTCACAATCACATCCAATCTACATTTTTTCATTTTCTTAAAGGAAACCTCCATATATACACAGATATACACATACACACATTTTATGCACATATATATATATGTATACATGCACACACATATACATGTGTATATATATATGTATATTTACATACATATAGAGACACACACACATGTACACACACATATATCTATACATACACATATAGACACACTCAGACGCACACATATGTGGATATATATTTATACACATACATGTAAACTCATATATATATATATATACACACACACACACACATATCTGTACACACACACATATATATACACATGCCCATATATGTATGTACAGATAGATATGTGTGTGTGTGCACACATATGTATGCACATGTCTATACACACATGTACACACATATACATACATATCTTTCTATACACACATATATACACGCACATATATATCTATATCTGTACACACATAGACAGATATAGACACACATAGACAGATATAGACACATTCAGACACACACATATATGGATATACACACACATACACACACAAACATATTATATATCATATATCATACATCTCCACACACACACACATTTATATATGTACACACAGATAGATATACACACACATATACATACATACACACATAGATATCTATGCACGCACAGATATATATGTAGATCCATACACACACACACACACATGCATATCTGTATAGGTGTACCATACATATGCACATGTCTATGCACACACACACACACACATATATCTATATCTGTACACACAGACAGATATAGACACACTCAGACACACACATATATGGATATACACACACATACACACACAAACATATCATATATCATACATCTCTACACACGCACACATTTATATATGTACACATAGATACATATACACACACAGATAGATATACACATATACATACATACACACATAGATATCTATGCACGCACAGATATATATGTATATCCATACACACACACACACATGCATATCTATATAGGTGTACCATACATATGCACATGTCTATGCACACACACACACACATATATCTATATCTGTACACACAGACAGATATAGACACACTCAGACACACACATATATGGATATACACACACATACACAAACATATCATATATCATACATCTCTACACACGCACACATTTATATATGTACACATAGATACATATACACACACAGATAGATATACACATATACATACATACACACATAGATATCTATGCACACACAGATATATATGTATATCTATATATACACACACACACATGCATATCTATATAGGTGTACCATACATATACACATGTCTATGCACACACACACACATCTATATCTGTACACACAGACAGATATAGACACATTCAGACACACCCATATATGGATATACACACACATACATATTATATATCATACATCTCTACACACACACACATTTATATATGTACACATAGATACATATACACACACAGATAGATATACACACACATATACATACATACGCACACATACACACATAGATATCTATGCATGCACCAATATATATGTAGATCCACACACACACACACACACACACACATGCATATCTATATAGGTGTACCATACATATATGCATGTCTATGCACACACATATATATATGGGCTTCCCTATCCATAACTATATACCTATCTATGCACACACGTGTAAATGAATATCAATATTTAGGTATACACACACACCTGTATGTATGCACACATAAGGTACACGTATCTATCTGCGCACGCGCAGATGCGTATTTACCTTATGAGTAAGATTTTGCCTTTTTAGAAAAATAATCACTTGCGTTGGCCGGGAATCGAACCCGGGTCAACTGCTTGGAAGGCAGCTATGCTAACCACTATACCACCAACGCCGCTCGGTTTCGTTTTCCTCTTCGGCCCCTTTCTAGGAAGCGTTAGCGAAATTGGATCGTACCATTTTCCCCCTTTCAATGGGGGAGCGTTGTTTTAAACTCATTCGGAATAGCCTCGTCCAGGCACGGGAAAAGTAGCTGCGGTGTACAACAGGCAACGGGGCGCATTTGCAATTCCCCATGCCGCCTCCCCCTTTTTCTTCTTTTCAGTCAGACTAAGGCTCCTCCCCCCATTCTACTTCAGAAATTGGGTCCTTCCACCGAGGGCGTAGTTCCCCTATGTTCCCTCCCTGTGACGTTCGAACCGCTCCTCCCCCTCTCGTTTTACAGCATTGGCTCCGCCCCCTTTCCCTCAGCGGCGCCTTCCCACCGCCGCCATTTTCCTTCCCCGTTAATGGTCCGTTCCAAAAGAGGGGAGATTTATTTTTGAAGTCCTCATAATACATGTGTAAAGACGGTATTTTTCATTCGCGTTTAATTTATTAAACATATATATATACGCCCGGTACTTCTTTGCCCTCCTTTTCTGGCTTTTTGTCCCCTCACAACATCGCTGTCGACACCTCCTCCTACAATAGTACCTTCCCAGCGTTAAATCACCTCCCACTTTCTGAGCTAAAATGGCTCCTTATCCGCTTTTTCTCATCTCGCGAGAGTTCCGGCCTCCTTCCCGCGAGACTTCCCATCCGAGGCGGCTGATACCTTTCCTCAGTCTCAGCCCCGCCCCTTTTGTCGCGAGAATTGAACTACCCTCCCCCTCAGCACAGGCTCCGCCCCTTTCTTCCTCTCGCGAGAGCTTAAAGGGACGACACGCCTGCACAGACCACTTCCGCTTCCGGGGGAAAGAGCGCGGTGGGAGGCTCGGAGGGGCCCGGCGGTTTCCCTTTCCCCCGTTTCCGGGAGTTCCTGAGCCGCCAGGAAGGGAAATGGAGCGGGAGTGAAGCCGCCGCGGGACCTCCCGACCCCTTCCCTCTCCCCTTTCCCCGCACTGGAGGCGCCTCGGAGCGGGGAAGGCCGAGAAGCCACGGAGTGAGTGATTGACAAGGGAGAGGGCGGGGCTAAGAGGCTGAAACCACGCCCCTTTTGGGTTTATTTCTTGCCGGGGGTCTCCCCGCCTCTCCCTCCCTACTTATCCCGAGGGAAAGGGTCGCTTTCCCGGCTCTTCTGGGGTGGGAGGGGGGACTCCCGTGGCCGCGCCCCCGGGGTGGCCTTTGGGCCCGCCTTCCATTGATAGAATTCTAAAGCCACGCCCCCAACGACCTGGCTGGGCTCTTGGTAGGGTGGGGAGGCTTGGCCACGCCCACCCTGCACCAGTTTAAAAAAAATCTGAATGAATGGGAGGAGCCTCTTTTGGCCCCGCCCCTAGTGGAGCCATTAGCCACGCCCCCTGGGACCTGCCATTGTTCCATGGGATAGGAAATAAGCATTTCTGCAGAAAACCATTATTTCTGTTGTCCTTCCACTTCCTCCAGCCCCTTCCCTCCCACCCACTGGGAAGTGGAACTTCAATTTAATTTAATTTTAATTGCATCTAATGTTCACCCACTCTTCCATCAAGGTTGTTTTTTGGCTTGTTTTTTCCACCTCTATGTGGTTGAATTGGTGGAAGTTTTGGGCTGCTGCTGCATATTGGGTGCCCTGGCTTGGGAATCCTCCCCAGGGTGTTGAAAGTGGAATGATAGGATTGCAAAAATGGCAAAAAAGAGTTGTTGTCCAACACGCTTGCAATGCAGAGAGTTGAAGGGAGGCTGCGAGGGAGCTTTGGATCGTCTGTTGGGGTCCGATCGCCATGGGGTGGACGTCCGACCGCTCATCACCTTCCCCACTTCTTTCCTCTTAGAATCATAGAAATCTAGAGTTGGAAGAGACCCCAGAGGCCATCCAGTCCAACCCCCTGCCATGCAGGAACACCCTCAAATCAATCCCGACAGATGGCCATCCAGCCTCTGCTTAAAAACCTCCAAGGGGGGAGACTCCACTACTTCCAGGCAGGATATTCCACTGCTGGGCAGCCCTGACCGTCAGGAAGTTCTTCCTGAGGATCAGGTGGAATCTCCTTTCCTGCCGCTTGAATCCATTGCTCCTTGTCCTGGTCTCTGGAGTGGCAGAAAACAAGCCCTCTCCCTCCTCTACGTGGCATCCCTTCAAATATTTAAACATGGCTCTCATGTCCCCTCTTAGCCTTCTCTTCTGTAGAGGTTAAACTAGCCAACCTTCTCTTCGCCGTGTATATCGTGTCTTATTTAAATCATAAGCCTGAGGGCAGAGAGTGTTCAAACTAACCATCTGTAAGCCGATCAGCCGCAATTGAAGTAAGTGATAAAGTGGGAGGAGGATCCAGAACATTTTAAATCCCACTGGGAGGAAAAAAAGGTTGATAGCAGGTTAATTGGGATTGTCCGTGCCAAAGTGAGACCATTGGAGAGTGTGCATGATTCAGGTTTGCCCGCAGGGTTGCTGCAGTACCTCTGGATTTGGGCTGAGATATTGTAGCTTTCTGTCTCCTCATGATGGGCTGCATTGAGATGTTTAGCAAAGACCTCTTGCTCAGAGACAAATACAGGTTTTGCATCTGAAAGGTCTCGGATTTCAGTCTCTGCCACTGTCAGATAGGAATGGATATCTAGGCGCATGGAAGAGACGATCTAGCTGTCAGTTTGGGGGAAAAAAATCTCTTTCAGCTTCCTTCACTTACCTGATGCTACTTAGCGGTTTAATTTCAAGAAGAGAAAAATCCCATTCAGTACCAATAGTTGAATGTTCTGTTCCACTAAAGCAGAGCTTTCCAAACTTTTCATGTGGCTGACGCACTTTTTAGACAGGCATCATTTTGTGACACAGTAATTCAGTTTTACTAGCAAACCAGAGGTTAAACTAGCCGATTACACATGTGCAGTACCCAGAGACGTATCTAGGGTGGGGAAAGGCAGCCCCCCTACCCGATACTGGCCCACTGCCATTGCTGTTGGGGAAGAAAGACCCTGGTGAGAGCAGCAGGAATGGCTCGGGTGAGGGGAGGGTCTTTCTCAGCCCAGAAAGGCGAGACACCTACACACTTCAGGCGACACACTAATTTGTCACAACACACCATTTGGAAAGTCCTCTGCTAAAGGATGGGTGTAACTCTTTGGATGGAGGCAGCCTCTCAGATTTTGCATTCACTGCTTGTGATTTGCAAAATAGATGCAAGCTTAGCGGTGCATTCATTAGTTAGTCTATTCCTCTGAGCGCTGGGGATTGCCAATGCTTGTCCCCTTGGGAATATAGCTACAAGTTCATACTGTATATATATATATTCCATCTGATGTGTTTGATTGCAGTACAGTAACCCAAAGAGTTGTACTGTACCATTGTACTGAAAAATGTCTGTATAGGGTATGGAACGGTTTCTTTGGAAAAATATAGCATATCTCTGCTTGCAGCCGAGGTGATGGGTGGGTGGCAAGGGATTCTTGAACCACCCTTTGAAGTCTATCTCTTTGTCAAATCGCCTCTGAATTATCATGCAGTTTTAGTTTTTCTGTTTTGTTCTGTTCTGTTCTCCAAAGCCCTACATGACCTTGCTCCTCTTGTCTCTCAGCCTTCATTTCCTTTTACCAGCCTGCTGAGTATCTTCATTCTAGAAATTCTTGCCTTCTCACTCAAACAAGGGTTTCCTCTTCCTCAGCTCAGCTTCATCCCTTTTCACTTGCTGCTCCGTACACCTAGAATCGCTTCCCTGAGCGTCCGTAGACTGTGGCTTCCCTTGTTTTTAAATCTCAGTCAAAAATATTCTTGTTTTCCAGAGCTCTTGGAATGTTTGTTTCACTTTCTTTTATTATTTTGTGTATTTTGGTTAGCTATATTGGTCAAATTGGCAAAGGTGTTTGTATTTCTGTCTAGATAATTTGTTTTACAGTTGTATTGCATAGTTTTATATCTGCATTGCTCCTTCTTTCCCGTGTGTGTGTGTACGTGTGTGTGTTTTAGATTGTATGCCTTTGGCAGGCCTGGTTGCTTTTTGTTGTTTTACTTGTAAAACACCAGCTACATCGATGGTGCTATGTAAATGATGACGGTAGTGACAATAGTAATTTCTTTCTCCTCTGTTAGTTTCTTACCCTGTCCAAGGCTCGCTTAGCAGTTGATGCGGAAGATAAAGAGGGTTCGGCTGGAAAACGAAAGCCCAGGAAGTTGGAGAAGGTAACTTTTCTAAGTTGGCTTGTGTGGGGGCTTTGGAGGAGTGGAAAGCAGTCTTGGTTTGGAGGGAGGAGTTTAAAACCTACGTGCTACAGATCAGAGAGGCTGTTAAATACTGTGTCTGAGAGTTGAAGTCTAGTCCAAGAAAGCATGGTGCTTTTCTCTCAGATCATAGAGTTGGAAGAGACCCCTGGGGCCATTGAGTCCAACCCCCTGCTATGCAGGAGCACCCATCAAAGCATTCCCAACAGATGGCCATCCAGCTTCTGCTTATAGAAACCTCCAAAGAGAAACTCCACCACACTCTGAGGCAGCCTATTCCACTGCCGGACAGCTCTGGCCATCAGGAAGTTCTTCCTGAGGTTCAAGTGGAGTCTCCTTTCCTGCAGCTTGAATCCATCATATCTTTCCATAAATAACTGGGCAAACAAAACTCCCTTATGCAGGCTGGAATTCTCCAGGTGCTGCTTAGCTATAGAATTATTCCCAGCTTGGCTGTGAAAACCCACTGGGTGACCTTGAGCAAGTCACACTCTCTGAGCTACAGAAAACCCTGTGATAGGTTCTTGTTGAGGTTGCCAGAAGTCAGAAGACTTGAGGGGACACAACAACTGTCAGGTATGCGATGCTACTGAAGTCACGGTGTTTGGAGGAGTTGGCATGAAAGGGGATGAAACTGAACAGGGCGTTTCTGCTCCCTTACAAATTGGATTCTTCCATCCCATCCCTGCCTCATCCCTCTTGGACTGTCGTTGTGTGGGAGTGAGCCAGCGTAACTTGATCTGGCCTTAAGATAGATGCCCGCAGCTGACTTCCCTCACCTTGTAAAGTCTCTTAAATACAGAGTAAGATGGTTGCCTGATAGCATACCTCTCCCTGAGAAGTTCGGGAAAGCATTGATTTGTTCTCCTTCCTCTCTGTGGCATTTGAGCATCTCTGATTCTCTCCTCCAAATATTGACAGTTTGTTGATTTGGATGATAACCAAAGCTCAGCATTAATTGCTTAGGGGAATGTCAAATTTGGAAGCCTGTGGCTTGAAACTTTTGGGGTGTTCTTGTAACCCAGTGTTGTTTTGGCCACCTTGGCCATTTCTCCATGTCTTAGCTGAATTAAAAACTTTTTCTTGTGTTCCTTTCATACATCCTCAAGTGGCATGGTGGTTTATTTTTAAGTTATTTATTCAAGAAAAGTCTGCAGTTGCTGGGTTGTGGCACACAAATTTGCGGTTCCCAGGCTTGCCGTTCTGACTTCTTTCTGTATCATCTTGGATCTGCTCAGAAATAAGCCTTGTGTGTCATGACAGGAAACTGTGCAGCCCTTCCAGATGTTGCTGGACTGCAGCTCCCAGCATCCCTGCTCAGTGTGTGAGAGAATACTGGGCCCACGATGCCTTAGTCTTCTCTCCATATCTGTTTCTCTCCCAGTTCCTTGACCAGTTCAGGAGGAAGGCCCAGGATGACGGCAGTGGACGCTCTCTCAGATAGCGCCGAGGCGGTGGAGATGGAAGACACGTCAGCTTCCCGCTTCCAGGTGGAGAAGCATTCATGGGAAGGGTTACGGGACATCATTCACGGCAGCCGGAAGTACACTGGGATGATCGTGAACAAGGCCCCCCACGACTTCCAGTTTGTCCGGAAAACCGAAGAATCGAGCCCTCACTCCCATCGGCTGTATTATCTAGGTGAGGCATCCTTTTCTGGAATACTGCTGAGCAAAGGTTAAAGTAGCTGACTAGCTTGCAGAAAAGAAGAGGCAATATTTCTACCTTTTACTCCTCTCTCTTCCAGTCTTCATTTTCGCCATCCAGATTTTATCTCTCCTGCAAACTGAATTTTCTTATCTTGGATCTTTACAGCAAGATGATCTCAACTCTGTTTAAGGCCCCGATTTTGGCCTTCTATAGGTCAAAGGTGCTACATAATTTGGTTCTTTCCATATAATTGCCACCGCTTGTACACTCACATGTGTCCAAAAAATTTAAGAGGCTTGATGATGGGGCCCTACTGAAGGTTTTGGGTTTAAGCAGCAAGATGTCTTCAGTGGTGGCAACACACTAGTGGCTTTCCCTTTGGGTTATAAGTTAACAATATCACATAAGCAGTTAATTCAGGAATTGTTGCTGTTGGAAAGTTAACAATTATCATGCTAAACTTTTTCTTTCTAAGTATAGTTAATTTTTTCTCTCTTGCAAGCTGAATGTTCCCCTTATCAGCCTTTGCTGTAAGGCAAACGCAAAACTCTTCCAGGTACCAATTTTGACCTTCAGAGTTCAGTTCAGTTGGATTCTTATGGTAGGATTTCCACCACAAAAATGGTTGCTGTTGGAGTACACAGTCCCACTGCCATTTATATCCTGCTAAATGTTTGCTTTCCAGAAGCAGTTTTAAGTAGATCTGCAACAGGGATGCTGCTGGTTGTGTGACTGCAGTGGCCAGCAGTCCTTGCCACTGTATTGAGGTTATGATGATTTTCTTTATTTTTGTCTCCATCCTCTCTCTTCTTTCCTTCTTTCTCTGCTTCCATAGGAATGCCATATGGCAGTAGGGAGAACTCCCTCCTCTACTCTGAGATTCCCAAAAAGGTACGGAAAGAAGCCCTGCTCTTGTTGTCATGGAAGCAGATGCTGGATCACTTCCAGGTGAGTGAGGTCAGGTGATGTGCTGCTTGGTGCCGCCATGAATGGTCTGCTCTCCATCACTGCTAAAATAAGAATAAGATCTTGATTCCATTTTTAGCTGAAAGGGTGGATGTCAGACGTCACCGAGAGTGCTAGTTCTTGAAAGCGTATACACCTGAATGCCAGTCATCTTGTCCACTATTCTATGTCCCCCTTAATAACTCTGCCTTGTGGCAAAGCAGGGGTGATATTCTGGATGTTGTTCTGGTTTGACACCAGTCAGCTCTGCCTCTTTTGGAAGTTAGTTTCCCAGAATGTTAGCCCTTTGGGGGAAATTCTGTGAAAGCTGAAACTGTTAGGAATCAGCCTTCGTTTAGCAGAGTAGCAGAAAAAGTCTGATCCAACCTCAGTGTGGCTTCCCTGAACTGAGACTGACCTAGAAAGCAAAACAAGGCAAGCAGATTTAGGTTACAAACTTTTAAAAGTTTACTAATAAATTTTACAGCCACACATATGCATTGGAGACCCTAGATCCTAAGTAACTAACAAAAGGCTTAGATAAGACAGTAGCTTCATTTTTAACTCACTGTTTTCTTGGTGGAGAGGTGAAGCATGGTCAGAGGGAAGGAAGTAGAAGTAAAATGGCAAAGAGAGAGGTCTGAAATGTGGGGTCTTTTATTTAAGGCCAATGACCCCAGGGTCTATCCTAGATCACATGGTCTGGTCACCTGGATGCCATAGCCATGCATTTAAATAACACAAAGAGCAAGAGTGAGGCTTTGGGTGAGACGACAGAAAGGTTTGACATGCAAAGGAAAGAGCTCTATGTTAGCTAAGCCCAACTTGCCCTAGAACTAGGGGAGGGGAGAGAATGCCAGAATTTTCCAACAGCCCCGTGCTTAAAGGTGATGGGAACAGGAACATCCAGCAGGATCATTTCTTCCCCTCTATCCCATGTGTGTGCTTGTCAAGTGAGGGAACTTACCCGTGGTCGCACGGCAGGTCTGTGGCAGAAATTTCTCCATTTTGCTGCTTCTTGACTCACACTCTGCCTCCTGTTCCTTCCTCCGTGTTGGCTCCCGCTGCTCTCCGTCAGGCCACACCCCATCATGGGATGTACTCCAGGGAGGAGGAGCTGCTGCGGGAACGGAAGCGGCTAGGCGTCTTTGGCATCACCTCCTACGACTTCCACAGCGAGAGCGGCCTCTTCCTTTTCCAGGCCAGCAACAGCCTTTTCCACTGCCGGGACGGAGGCAAAAATGGTTTCATGGTGAGTATGGCTGCAGGCTCAGGAGAAGCTTCCTGTCTGACTTGGCCAATGTCTCTCCCCACTGTTTCCCAGAAACCCTGAGATGCTCTGACACTCATTTCTCTTGTCTGAGGATTGGTCTACAATACATTTATATATTGCATTTGTGATGGGGAACATTCCAGCCACCTGTTTCTGCCTTTGAGGCAACAGGGTTCCTTCACAAGGCAGAAGGGGGCATCTTTTTGAATACAGATATCAGGTCCCTTATATCCTCAGTCTCTCAGATCCTCAGTCTCTCCCAAGCATTGTGTCTCGTACACAGCACGAGTAGTGTACAAATAAGATGCAAGGCTAGAGAGATATGAGGATCTGTGAAATGGCAGGAGGTGTGGACTGTGAGTCTGGAGAACAGGGTTCAAATCCCTGCTCGGCCATAGAAACCAGCTGGGTGACCCTGGGCCAGTGACACTCTCTCAGCCTCAGAGGAAGGCAAAGACAACCCTGTTCTGAACAAATCCTGTCCCCCAAATAAACCATAATAGGGTTGCGTTAGGGTTGTCACAAATCAGAAAGGACTTAAAGGCCCACAACAACAACTGTTATGACAAGGTGAAAGGGCAAAAAAATATTTCTGCATTTCTTTTCTGCATTTCCTTCTGCAGGTCTCTCCAATGAAGCCACTGGAGATTAAGACGCAGTGCTCGGGTCCCCGGATGGATCCTAAGATATGCTCAGCCGACCCTTCTTTCTTTGCCTTCATCAATAACAATGACCTGTGGGTAGCGAACATCGAGACAGGAGAGGAGCGGCGGCTGACTTTTTGCCAGAAAGGTAACCTGATCATGTATGGATGTGTTGTCTACAAGAAGGTGGAACAGAGGAGGTGGTGTCACAGGTGGTCCTAGAACGAGACCCTGGCAGATACCAAGGACCCACTGTACTTGAGTTGGGTATAACCTATAGGATGCCTGCTGGAGAAACCCGTGTTGGGCTAGATGACCCAGTGGAATCCTAGTTATATAAGGCAGTTTTATTTGTCCAGTTTCCTAGCCAAAACTCTTCTCCTGTTTCTCTCTTCTCCTCCATCCTGCCTTTGACAGGCTTATCCAGTGTGCTAGATGACCCCAAATCAGCTGGTGTCGCCACGTTTGTGATTCAGGAAGAGTTTGATCGGTTTACAGGGTACTGGTGGTGTCCCACGGCCTGCCAAGAAGGTGAGTGTTTCTGGCTGTGACCATACCCAGAACAGGTATTCCTAGTCAGATTCCTTGATAACCCTGTCAGGCCCCACCACTGAAAAAGTTGCGTCTATCTGTAGTCACTTAGCTTCACTTCCTTTGAGTCTGAGGAGACAGAGGGATTCAAATCACAAGAAAAGATTGGCCGTGTGCCTACCAGACCTGGCTAATCTAGTGACTTCAAAACATCTTCTAGTCGTAGAAGCTGATGTTGAGTTCTGCTGTGTGCCTGAGGCAGCTCTAAAATTTGGATTATGCGTAGTTCGTGGTATAGGACCGAGTCCAGCTTCTGACTACAAGGCCATTTCTGTGCTACACTCTTATAGTGCTATTATTCCACTTTCAATATCCTGTGCAATTGTGAAGTTTGTAATTTACTGATGCCAAAGATGCCCCTCCCTAAACTGCAATTCCCAGGATTTCAGAGGATATTGAAAGTGGAATAATAGCACTATAACAGTGTAGTGCTGTAGTGGCCCAAAGATCTGGAAACAGAATGTCTGTTTTTAGCCATGTGGATGACAGCCATGTTCCTAGTCCCCAGTGTCTTTTTATTTATTTACTACAAATTTTATTTATTCTACTCATCAGCTGAAAAGGCCTGCCAGTTTGTAATCTAAAAAGAGACACAAAAAGAAGAAGGTCTGGGGAGGCGAGAGTAGGGACAATTGGGTAGCATTCCAGTTTGGTAGATGGGACAACCCTACTTCCTGTCTTGTCTCTTTTTGCTGGAGACCGGCAGAGGTAGAGGAGTTCTTGGTCAACAGACAAGTTTTCAGTTAGACTGCTCCTGTATGTGGAGGCTTGACTCAGCTGTCCAACTTAATAGCCGTTGATAGGGACAGCCTCTGTGAGAAGAGACCTCTTAGATCAGACCAGGGGCCTGTCAAATTTAGCATCCTATCTCTCAGAGCTCCCTTGTGGGACCTCAAGGCAGCCTCTCATGCTAACTGCTTTAAGGGAATATGGTGCTTCAACATCAGCCTCTCCTCTTGTCTGTTTTCTTTTAGGTCCAGAGGGCTGGAAAACGTTACGAATCCTGTACGAGGAGGTCGATGAGTCGGAGGTAGAAGTTATTCACGTTCCTTCCCCTGCCCTGGAAGAAAGGAAGACAGATTCATACCGGTATCCCAGAACAGGTCGGTGGGAAAGTGCTGGGATGCAGGGAAAGTGTGTTAGATAAGGAGTGAGCAAGCGTGGAAAGCTGTTTTATGCCTTTAAACTATTTCCAGCTTCCGGCAAGCCGAAGGCAAACCTGTCGTGGTTGAGGCAAGATTGGTTCAGAGGGGATTTGCTACCAGTGTCTTCCTGAGAGGGTGTGAGATTCCATGGCTGAATGGCTTACGGATTCTGGGAGTTGTAGTCCTGAAAAATAATGCTTTCAAGCTCTGCTCTGACTGGCAGCGACTGTTTTCTCTCAATAAGATCTGAGTAAGAATGTTAAAAACTCAGCTCTCTTACATTTCTTTGCCCTTTGTTTCAGGCAGCAAGAACCCCAAGATCTCATTAAAGCTTGCTGAATTTCAAACAGACAGCCAGGGAAAGGTAAGCTAGTCTTCCCTATACTATCGATATATTGGATTTAAGGTTTGCAAAAAAATACTTTTTTAAAACAATCAAAGGCTGATAGAGGCAAGGGGTGAAGAGAATTTCTCAAATTGCTGCTCAGTACTGACAGTGGAAATGGAAAATTGTTGTGGCAAGCATGGAGTGGAAGAAAGGGGTGTGGATACAGAGGTATAATTTCTGGAAATTTTCAAGCCGAGGGGACTAAAACCCCACTTTTTCCTCACTTTTTTTAAAGAAAAAACCCACAAATTTTTAGATGGAAGAAAAGGAAACTTAATGCTCTTTTACATATTGTAAGTTGCTTCATTATTCATCCATTCTCCAATGCTGAGTAATATAATCTCATTTATTGGTGTTTCTTCCCATCCGCTCCTCTGTTTGTAGATCATGTTCGCCCAAGACAAGGAGCTGGTACACCCCTTTGAGACCATGTTCCCAAACGTGGAGTACATTGCCCGGGCTGGGTGGACCCGAGATGGCAAATAGTAAGTAGCCATGGAGATGAGGTGCTTTATTCTGGACCGGCAGAGGAATTTGAGGCCCTAGGACAGAATCTGTCCCGTTGGTGGTCTCCAGATGGCCTCACCCCATCCCTCTGACGTGCCCTTCAGAAGCTTAGTTACTGGCAGGAAGAGCCTCAGGCTATAAAATACACTGGTCTTTTAAGCCCTACTCCTTTTGCTGTGGGGACAGACAGTCCCAGGGCATTTGGGTTTTTGTCCATGCCCTGCATTTGGGTTCCTCTTAGGGCAGCTGGCTAAGCCACGGTGGGGACACTAAGATGCCGAATAATAGGGGCCTTATGGATCTGAAACAGCCAGACTCTTCCTCCATTCACCGAGCTGACCCTCGTGGTGTGTTTTGGAGACACAGTGGGCCGTCTTGGTTCCTTCGGGTCAGCAGTCTTGATTTCCGTATTCATTTCACTTCCTTTCTTTCTGTCTCCCACCTCTCTTCCCTTTCTTCTTCTCCCTTTTCTACCTCACTCTTTCCCTGTCTCTTCACTCTTTCATCTCCTTTTGTTTTCTGCCTCCGTACCTCTTCCTGTTACTTCTCTCTCTTCTTCCTCTCCCCTTTCTTCCTCCTTTCATTCTTTTTTTCCTTCTTCTATCTCTTCTCTCTTTCCTCTCTTCTTTCCTCTCCTTCTCTTGCTCTCTCCTTCTGTCCCTCCTCCTTTCTTCTCCTCCTCCCTCTTGTGCAGCGCTTGGGCCATGTTCCTAGACAGGCCTCAGCAGCACCTCCAGCTCGTCCTCTTCCCTCCCGCGCTCTTCATTCCCGTGCCAGAGAGCGAGGAGCAGCGCCTGGAGTTCGCCAAAGCCGTGCCCGAAAACGTCCACCCCTTCATCATCTACGAGGAAGTCACCGACGTCTGGATAAATGTAAGGAGAGGCAGCGGTTGCGGAGAACCCATTTATGACACCCCCTTCACCTGCTGTTTTGGAAGGCCATATGGACGGTGACCCAGGGGCATCCTCCCCCCATTCTTGCACACCTATATTAAATCCCCCTTCAGCCTGCTGCCAGGAACTTTCTACCACTTAGACGGATAGTACTTGTTTTACATGTTCAGTTCAGTCCCTAATATTTCCAGTTAAGAGGATCAGGAAATTGGCATAGGTTGAGCCTCCCTTGTCGGAAATTCTTGAGACCAGAATTGTTTTGTGTTTTGGATTTTTATTTTTTATTGTTTTTGAATTTTGTAATAC